>PVJD01007541.1:0-83132 GCA_004026545.1 Mormoops blainvillei
GAGCTTTGAAAACTGGAGCCTCTCACATTGAGGGCAAGGACTGTATTTATCTCTGCATTGGAGTAGGTTAAGCAAGTCCATTATTTATAATCATAAGAAAATATGTAGGGATTGTAATGTGAAATTTCAGAGAATGTGAGCTCTAGTGTCAACACTGATAATAGAATGCACTTGGCCTTCTCTGTTGTACATCTGCTCTCCTAATCCCTACCCAAATATTAAGAAAGAAGCAGTTTACTACACATCAAATATTTTTAATGGCCCCGCAAAATTGCATTTTTATTACAGCATATTACATAATTTGGAGTGAAATACTTGAATTAATGGTCCAATAAAAATTGTCATAGGTGATGGAAATATACCATAGGAGGAGAGGGGTTATTTGCAGTTTAAAGATGGAATATTTTAGAACTCTTGTCAAAGTTTTATACAAACTCACAAAGGGTTTGATCTTTTAACCTACTTGTCTTGCTAGTGAATACTAGTATATTTCTCTCTTTAATTTTAAATTCCCCAGACAGTTTTGACTTGCTTCAGAATGAAAAATTAATATTGTCATGAAATTTTGATACATATTGTGAGGCAAAAGACAAAAGAATTGTTAGAATTTTATTTTTATATTGCAATCATTTACCTAATACTTGATTGATTTTATTATGCTGTATTTGTCAGGTTCTATTTTCCTTTTATCTGAGATCATTTGTAAGATGGAATAAATCTCCTGGAAAAAAAGAGCAAGAAACATACACCCCAACAGCCAAGTGTATCTATCTAGTCAACATTTCATTTATATTATTTGAAGCTGAAATCTTGCCTCTGAAATTCAGACATCTGATATATAATTATGTCAGAGACATTGCTCCCTCCGTTCATAGCAGTTGATATTGGTACACATATCTCAATAAATATTTGCTTTAAAATGATATTAAGAGAATGAATTGAAGCTGAAAATGTAGGAAAGTCAAGGTCTGACAGTTTGTAAAGATAAATTATTTATTTGTGAAAGTGATCTCTCATTCAGGTGAGTGCAAGGAGATGTCTACTGGGTTTCAGAGAATTCTGCAGAAGACATATATCATAAGTTTAAAACTCCTGTTTAAAAACTTTCTAAATATTAATTCAATGTATATCTTTTCATAATGTTTTTTAAATTTTATTTTCCAATTTGTGCTGGCACATAGAAATGTAATTAATTTTTTTATATAGACCTTGACCCACCAGCTCTGTTAAATTTACTTAATTTTAATACTTTATATAAACATGCTAAAAACTTTCCTAATGCTTTTGACTGTCTTTCACGAATTTATTTAAATTATATTTCCAAGTTATTCTTCTTGATAAATAGAAATACAATGATAATTTTAACTTTTTAATCCATAAAATGTTTTTAATATGCTTATTGACACTAAGAATAATTTTTTAAAATAAGAATTAGTTATATTTACTATTTTCCTCTCTTTGTGTCATTTGTTCATTTATTTTTCTTATTGTATCAGCTAAGAACTCTAGGTAAATGGTCAATATATTCACTATCTGGGGGCTATAGTGGTCATCCTTGTTTTATTTTGGCACTCAAAAAGCTGTAAACGTTCTATCATTAATCATTATGTTTACTGCAGGTTTTCTTAGATACCTTAATCAAAGTAAGAAAATATTTTCTAAGTCTGCTAACAGTTTTAACATGAATGGACATTGATTTGATCTGTTACTTTTTTGTATCTATGGGCCAGGTTATATCCTTTTATATCAGTGTTTACTTAAAATCATAAATGAGATTTGCTTTTTTTAAGTTTTTACTGTTTATTTATTTATGAAGTTTGGTGTAAAGATTATTCTCCTCCAAAGGACATGTCAGGAAGTGTGGAAATGTCTCCTTTTTTGCATTTTATTATTTTTTAAAGATTTTATTTATTTATTTTTAGACAGAAGGGGAATGAGGGAGAAAGAGAGAGAAACATCAATGTGTGGTTGCCTCTCATGCTCCCCCTACTGGGGACCTGGCCTGCAGCCCAGGCATGTGCCCTGATTGGGAATTGAACTGGCGACTCTTTGGTTCACAAGCTGGCACTCATTCCACTGAGACTCACCAGCCAGGGTTATTTTCTAAAATGGTCTGTGTAAGAGTGGAACTGTTACTCTTTTTTAACAGTTCGTTATTATTATTTTTTTTCCATTATCAGTTAGCACCCCGTACTCTCTTCCACCTCCACCAGCCTCCTGCAAACACTGTTGCTTTTTAAATATTTTTATTTTAAACTTATTTCCTGTTTAAGACCTTCTTATTCTAAATTGTTCCTCTAGTGAATACATCTGTCTGGAATGAAAAATAAATTGAATCAAGTGAGAAATAAAATAATGGAACAGATAAAAGTAATTTCAGAATTATTAAGGGTAAAATCTAAATTAAGGGACTTGGCTTTAAATCTACATTTATGGGGCTCACTAAGGGTGTTTTTCACTTTCGTTCTCCTGTCCATGATTGGTATTCTTTTTTTTTTTAATTTTTTTTCTTGATTCCAGAGAGGTGGGAAGGAAGAGAAAGAGGGAGAGAATCATCGATGAGAGAGAGACATTGACTGGTTGCCTCTCACATGTGCCCTAACTGGGAATGGAATCTGCAACCCAGGCATATACCCTGACCAGGAATTGAACCCCACCATATCTGGGTTTGCAGGATGATGCCCAACCAGCTGAGACACACTGACCATGGTCAGAAATGGTATTCTTACTCACTCAGCCTTGGCATAGCTCATGTGATAATGCTATAAAACAATCCCAAAGTCTTAATGAGTTAATTAACAGAGGATTTATTTCTCCTCTTCATAGGTGTGTGGATTACCAGAGTGGCTCTGCTTCAGGTTGCCAGAGCATGCTGTCTCCATGTCAGACATACAAGAAGAGCAAATAGAATCACATGATCCTTCCTAAAGCCTATCCCTTCTTTCCAATGTCCATTGATCAAAGCAAATATGTAGCCGCATACAGTATCGATGGCATGGGGATAAACAATGGCAAACAACTGGAGGGAAAGAACAGATGTAATTTTTTAAAAAATTCCATATCTGGAAACCATAGACTTGCATCTATAGACCTAACTGCTCATAGAGTATAGAGCAGGATGTGGGTGCTCAGCAAGCAGGCAGAGCTCAGAGGAGTACACAAAAGAGGCTGAGGACTCATCCCTGCGTTAATTTCCCAAAATGGTGAATCAAATTTGTCAGTCTTTCTCTTCTAGGCGAGAGTTAGTAAAGGAGCAAAGACTGCCCTGAGTTTTACAGGAAAGGAAAGCTCTCTGCATGGAAACAAAGAACATGATGATCGAGATGACTTTAATGTTCCATCATCTTCTCTGAACTTTCAGATAAATTTCCTTCTGGCTATAGGCCTCTGACCTTTTATCAGAACACTTACTTTAAGATATAAATCTTCCCCTACTCTCCTTCTAGTTTTACAATTTAAGGATGCCTTCCTCAAGGACCTGGGAGCCATCTCTTTGAAATGTGATTATCCAGAAAGATGGTGTCCCCGTCTCCCAGTCTTTGTGGGAGAGTAGGAGTCCAGCTTCAGTGGATGACACTTGGCAAACAGGTAGCCTCATCACACTGACCATTCTCCCACCTCATGCCTGTATCTACCAGTACATTTCTGTGAACTCACTTGAGCACTTAGACATTCTCCCACCTTTTGTTTCAGAGGAGTTGAGTTAAGTCTTTCTCTCCTGTTATAGTAGTCTTGAATAATTTCTTCCTTGTTTGTTTAACTCTGTCCAGTGAAATTTTGCACTTTTTCTTTGACAGCGACTACGGGTTGCTCCTCTAATAGAAAGTCAGCAAATTCTGAACCAACTCTTCTGAGCATAGTGTGTTATGTGTGTGTTGGAGTGCATTTTTAAATAAACTTGTTGTTTTGCCATAACTTTAGATCTGTAGAAAAATTGTCAAGATGGTAGAGATTCCTGCAGACCTTCACCTAGTTTCCCCTAATGCTGTCATCTTAGGTTTACCATGGTACCCTTATCAAAACTAAGAAATTAACATTTAGTACATGATACCAGTTCAACTTTATAGTTTATTCACATTTCAGAGGAGTACACAGTTTCACTAGTTTTTTCACTAGTTTTTCATAAGTGTCCTTATTCTGTTCTAGGATCCAATGTAGGGTACCATGTTATATTTAGTCAAGTCTCTTTGGTCACTTCTGTACTGTAACTATTTCACAATTTTTCTTAATTTTTTATGACCTTAATAGTTTTGGTATGAATGGGTCATGTACTTTTTGGAACATTTCTTAATTTGGGTTTCCCTGGTATTTTTCTCATGATTATACTGGAAGATTTTTAAAAAGAATATTACAAAAAATGAAATGTCCTTTCCATCACAGCATATCAGAGGATACCAGCAATCACCAGTGATATTAAGCTTGGTCACTTGGTTAAGGTAGTGTCTGCCAGGGTAGTCTAAAGTTATTTTTCTTCTTTTTAAAAATATTTTTCTTGGGAAGTGAATCACTAAAAGCAAGCCATACTTAAGGGGGAGAAGGAGATGGAGAAGGACTAAACTCCATCTCCTAGAGGAGGGAGTATCTACAAACATAATTGGAAATTCTTCTGTAAGAAAGAGTTGCCTCTTTTATTCAATTTACTCATTTATTCATTCATTTCTTTACATCAGTATAAATTCAGACACATTTCTTCCTGATTCATTTTATTAGAGAATGAGGTTTAGAAATCAAGATTTATATAGTGAGGAAAGTGAACTGTTTCATTTAAAGTACCATGATTATTTCTGTGATGGTAATTTGATAATTGCTCAAATTAGATTAAAGAGTCTTATGATCAGTTCTTCTGCTGTAGTAGATCTGGAGTTGATACTTCACATTTTCATTTTCATTTTAGTTTTCTATTTAAGGACCTCAAGGATAAGAAAAAACTAAGAAACGAAAACTCTAAGATATTCCTTCTTCGCTGATCATGACTTACTATAAAAATTGGTCCAGACAAAGCCCATTTTTTTGAAGTTACATAAATACTCCTGAGTATTCAATATACCTCTTTCCATTTGTATATTTGGTTACTGGTGAATCCTGAAGAATGCTATGTGTAGGTGGTGTTTTAATTTGTTACAGTGTCTGATAAATATAATTACTTTATTGCTGTTCTAATTTAGATTTATCTGTAGATGTGGCATATTTGTCTGTATTTATTATAATCAATGCTGCCCCTTCTGTGAATTTCATGTTCCTATTATTTGTTCTGTTTTTTCTTGTGTTTTCTTTTGTTCATTTTATCTCCTTCCCGTGTACTTTCTCACAGAAGTGGAAGCTCCACAGTATTCCAGATATTAATTCCTTGTTTATTTTATACATTGCAAGTATTGTTCCAAACTGGTTATCAATTAATTAATTTAGTCTAGTATCCTTAATCCTTAATATAACTGTTCAAAGTCAATTTTATATTTTAAATAGTCTTCTTTCCCCTTTACAATGTTTTTCTTATTATCTAAAAAGATGATGTACAACTCCATATACTCAGATTTCTAAGGTATTTTAATGTTTTAGTTTTTCTTGAAAATTTTTAGTTTTAAGATAATTTATAAAATTTCATTGCTATTATGTATAATGTTTTATTTCTTTTCACATTTTCTAATTGGTTATTGTTGGTAGATCTGAAAGCTGTGGATTTTTGTGGCTGAAATTGCTGAAATCTCCTTTATTTCAAACATTTTGTCTATTGATTTACCTGCTGTTCAGTATAATTATATTATTTTTAAATAATGACGCTATGCTGCTTCACCGCATTCTTTACACATCCATTTCTATCTGTCATCTTAATACATGGGTTAGGGTATCTACAACTACTGAACAGTAGCAGTGCCAAAGGGTATCCTTCAACTGCATTTGTCTTTAAAAGGACTGCTTAATGTTTCTCCACAAATATGTTTCTTACTGGATATTTTTATATAACTTTTATATTGAGGATGTTTTCTTATATTTATTTTTTCTTTTGTTTTATTGTTGTTCAATTACAGTTGTCCCCATTTCCCCCCCATTACTCTCCTCCACCCTACCTGCCCCCACCACCCACATTCAATCCCCCCCATTGTCTTTATCCATGTGTCCTTTATACATGTTCCTTGACGGCCCTTCCCCATCTTTCCCTGTTATCCCTCACCCCTTCTGGTCACTGTCAGTGTGTTCTTTATTTCCATGTCTCTGGTTCTATTTTGCTCGCTTGTTTGTTTTTTTGATTAGGTTCCACTTATAGGTGAGGTCATATGGTATTTGTCTTTCACCACCTGGCTTATTTCACTTAGCTTAATGCTATCCAGTTCCATCCACACAGTCACGAAGGATAGTAGCTCCTTCTTTCTTTCTGCTGCATAGTGTTCCGTTGCATAAATGTACCATAGTTTTTGATCCACTCATTTACTGATGAGCACCTAGTGCTGGCCTGTGAACCTAAAGGCTGCCGGTTCAATTCCTGGTCAGGGCACATGCCTGGGTTGTAGGTCAGGTCTCCATTGGGAGCATGGAAGAGGCAACCTTCTCTCACACACTGATGTTTCTCTTAGGTCTCATGGTGTAATGGTTAGCCCTCTGGACTCTGAATCTATCTTATATTTATTTTTTAATTTTTTATCACTTTTTGCATTTTTAAAATTTATTTTTAAGAGTTTTTCAATAGGTATTTTGTTTTATCTAATGATATCCGCCACCTATCAAAATGATCTGATGATTTTTTCTTTAGGTCAAGATATATCTTGACCTAATAATGTATCGAGATGATGATACATTATTAAATATTATTCTATTAATTTTATTAAGGTTTATCAATCATGTTATTCATATTTCCTACATATTTTAATGATACCACCTAAATGACCTCTCATTTCCACATACAGGTGTTGGAAAATTTGTTACTTTATTCTTATATTTTTCTTTGAACTGGTGTTATTTGTTGGTATAGGATTTTTCCATTTGCTGCCTTTCTTTAATAGTGATGGTACTCCTTAAACGACTCGTTATTTTTGCCCATTAACTATATATTTCCTGGAACTAGGAACAATTTTGGCTAGAAATGTACACCTAGATGTAGGGGTGGGTTGTAGTTTGGAAGAGGGCACTTCTAGGGACCAGAAATACTAACCGAACTCATTTTTACTGTTCTTCATCCACAACTTCCCACAAATCTGGTGTTAGGCCACTCCCTTTCATGATATATATTAATAATATGGGGGAAGGAAATGTCACAAGTAATTTATAAATTCTTTTTCAATATGTGCCTCATCTATGTTTACTGACACTACACTAAGCTGTCATTTCCCTCCCAAAATGAACTCCCCTAGGATTCTTTCTTTTTGAAGATTTTATTTATTTATATATTTTTAGACAGAGGTGAAGAGAGAGAGAGAGGGAGGGAGAGAAACATTAATGTGTGGTTGCATCTTGCACGCCCCCTACTGGGGTCCTGGCCCGCAACCCAGGCTTGTGCCTGGACTGGAAATTGAACCTGCGACAGTTTGATTTGCAGGCGGACTCACAATCCATTGAGCCACACCAGCCAGGGCTTCCTTAGGATTCTTGAGTGTTTTGTTTTTAGTTTTCAATTCTATTTATTTATTTATGTACAGTTTGTTTATTTTTTGCCAGAGAACAGTGTTTTGTTTTTAGTCATGAATCCAATTAAGGTTCTTCTTCTTCTTCCTGTGATAATTGTGAGGCTGAGATTCAGAGCAGCAAGGCGGTCACCCCTGCTACGTTCTCGTGCTGTCGGGAGTTGGTAACCAGGGCTGCGCAATTTTAATAATATTCCAGATGATTTTGAGTTAAAGACTATTGATTTAAAGTGGCTCTCTAAAATATCAGTGATTATATCTGGGCTTTAAACAAGACCTGAAAATAAATGAAATGAAGGCATTAAAGAGTAATTGTTACACAGATGTTTTTACCATTAATTGAAAGGTTCAGTGCATATGAGATAGTTATTAAAAATACAGCTATTTCACAATTAAAAAAAAAACAACAGCTTCTAAGGCCCACCCAGATCTATTGACTTAGAAACTTTTGGAATAAGGATGGTATGTTTAATTTTAATATTACTGTTAATGTTCCTTTTTTAAATCTTTTTTTAAATTGTTGTTCAAGTACAGGTTTGTCCATTTCCCCCCATCACTCCCCCCGCCCCTCCCATCTGTGCCTCTCACTCTCAATCTCGCTCCCTTCTGGTTTTGTCTATGCGTCCTTCATACATGTTCCTTGATGACCCTTCCCCCGTTTCCCCCTGGTATCCCCTCACCCCTCTCCTCTGATTGCTGTCAGCTTGTTCTTTATTTCAATGTCCCTGGTTATATTTTGCTTGCTTGTTTGTTCTGTTGATTAGTCTCCACTTATAGGTGAGGTCATATGGTATTTGTCTTTAACCACCTGGTTTATTTCACTTAACATAATACTCTCCAGTTCCATCCATAATGTTCTTATTCACAGTCAAGTTTAAAAGCTATAGTTCTAGGACCTAAATGTTGAAAATAATTTGATATTTATATAAAATTAATTGTCATAATGGATTTGTGTTCTGAACTTCTAGGAAGTCACTCCATTTCTAAATGAATGTGGTCTGACAAGTATCATAAGAACCATTTAAATATATATGAAAGACATGGTTAATATCCTGTATGACTACAGATGCTATATTTTAAAGTAAAAGATATTTTCACGATTCACATTTTATAAATTATAATCATATAAATTGGAAGATATAGAAAATAAAAATTAAAAATAAGTACATAAAAATTATTGACATAGATAAATATATACATATAAATATGTATTTGATATATCTCAGCTTATCTTTAATCACAAAAATATTACCAATGTTCATATGTGCTTATTTTAGAGCTGTGAAAACTGTTATTGATATTATTTGGCAAAAAAGTGCTGATAATTTGCTTGAGGCAGAATTGTATTCATTATGATTGTGTGTTTACATTCTCACGTATAAGTAGTATACATTTTATTAGCAATTTCTAGGGGAGAAAGAAACTAATTTTTTTTCATGTCCACATGTGCAAAATGTGGTTGATAATATAGTACTAGCCTCATAAGATTATTTTGAGAATTAAATAAGTTAATTTGTAAATGTCTGAGAATATCTGCCTTGAGATACAAAACTGGACGTTGTAGATAATAACCTTGCAATCACTCTTTATTAAATCTGGTGATTCTTTATTGATTTGTTTCTTAGTTCTAGTAGATGATGAACTTGCCAAGACTCAAAGTAAAAACTTTTTTGTTATGTAGCTTCTAATGTACTCATTTTGTCTTATCAATTCTGTGCCTTTTAGTTGAACCCCCTCTGCTGAGCCTGCAGAATTTGGTGGTCAGCTAGGGACTTAAGTGAATATGTTGCTCATTTTGGGGGACTTTCTCTCTCTGTTTTTCTTTATTTCTAACACTTCTAAATTCCCAGCTGTTGGACTGATTTATGCCTCTCGTCTGGGTTGTCAAGTTTCTGAGGGATCATCATTTTGCTCTCCAAAACATATTTTTTGTAAGCTTGGGAAATATGCTCAGTTTGAAAAGCAGGGACAAACAATTTTTATCGTGATAACTTCCTTTCTCAACTATAAAAATTAAGAGGTGATACTTATATTTACCAGGTAAAATTAGGAAATAATACCACGGAGCCCCTTGGGCTCTCCCTGTGTCTGCACGATTTAGCTGCCTTTCCTGGATTTAGGCAGGTTTTATATATGATCATATTTTTAGTTTCATTCCAGTATCTCTCTCACAACTTCAGTAAACCTGAGGCTTGTGTTATCATTTTTTCCATCATAACCAGAAAGCTACAAGCTCATGATCTTACCCCTTTTAGTAGCAGCTTTTCAAAAGTAACCTCTCTTTGGCTTCTGTCTGTGCTTGCATGTTTTATTTGGTTTCTTTAAATAGTTGTTTTCTGAAAATAATTTATTTGGTTTTTATAATTTTCATTTGTAGGAGGGTTCATTCAACCACCTAACTCTAATCCATTCTTGTTCAACACTTGGTATTTTCATTTTTTGAACTTTTAATGTTTTCATCATCAGCATACACCAGTTTAACCTTAACAGACTTTATTATTGTTTCATATATTTAAGTTTTGTCACATAGAAGGTTCTCCAAAGTTGAAGTTTATAACTCTCTCTTTTAATTTATAGCAGTAAAGATAATGCTTGGCTTATAATAGTTTTGTTTGTTTGTTAAATGTATGTTTATTGAATGATTAATTGAAGAGAGGTTTTTTTTTTTTTTGCATTTACTTAGGGTTTTTCAGTTTATGACATTGTCCAATAATTTATATTTAGTTCTGATTTTATATTTTATTGTTTTTATATTATACTGTGTGATGTCCGAATCTGTAGAAAAGCCCACAATGTGAATATCAGTGTTTTGAATCACTTTTCATCCTAAAGAAGCTCCATTAGTCCTCAAGATGCTCACTCTTCATTTATAGCAATTCACAAAGTTAGAAAGCAATTCATGTCAACCTTAACCAGACTCTGTGAATAGGTGATTATTCACAAATTACAATGAAAGATACAATGAAAGACTGCTCTGAGTGAGACTTCTGACTAGGGCTGGAAGACAAAGGCAAGAAGCAAATGACAGCGCGGTCATATAAATGAAGGAAGAGGTGAAAGGAGTAAGAACATGAAAATATTCCAAAATCAGGAAAGCAAATAGAAATCTAGAGAACAGAGATAGTAACTCTAAAGATAGGGGGAAAAAAAGAGTCTTTAAAAGTGTCAAAATTTGGAAATGATGCTTGAAAAAATGCCAAGCATGGTGTTCGGCATAAATTCACCACAAAAGTGTGTTTTTATATTATCTCTCAGGTTAATAACCGTTATGGTGTTAGTGGAATTTTAAGAAACACAGGATGAAAAGTCAAAGTGAACTACATCATGATGAATAGAGTTAGAGAATTTGAGGCAACAGAAGAGAAGGAATGGATATATGTTAGCCACACCAGTTAGTATTTGAGTTTCAGGTCTTCTTACCCTGGTGAGAATCTGTCATCAGCGAGACTAAAACTGGATGGTGGTCCATAAATGATAAAGAACAAACTGAAAGTTTAATGTTAGTTCTTAGATAATGAATTGTCTCTCCAATTCCTATCTCTCCAAATCTACTAATACATGATTTTCTTCTACCGGCTTACATTAGAACAATTTCAATGTTAGTCGTGGGGAAACTAAGAAGGAAAGAGTAATGCAAAACTTAGCTAGCAACAGGGTTTAGGATTAAACTGTGTCCCTAGCTCGTTCTAGTGATCAACATGACAGGGAAGATGTAGTACAATTATTTTCTAGCGTCTCTTTTCGTGTTAATCCAATTTGTAGGTCTGCATCCTCTCATTGAATCTCATTCTGTAGTCTACCTCTTCATCCAACTGCCTTCCACGGGCTTTCCTCTAGGTATGGGGTTATATAATAAAATCCCAGTTTTTACTAAGTCGAATAGTTTATTCAGTCCAGTAGTTTGCCTGAATCATAGATGAATCATAAATATCCTTTAAAAATTGTTTCTTGTAAACCTGTACTAGTTCTTCAATTTTTCTTTTCTACTCGGGCCCTTTTATGGTACTTAGGCAGGACAACAATTTGCCAGTTACAGAAATGTTCAGTCCATGTTTAGAGTTTTCTTTCAAGTTTTGTGTTTTGAGTTTACGTTTTGTGTTTTAGAGTAAGAAGAATCAGATGTGTCCTCCAGCAATAAAACACGGGTTGGCTCTTACATTATTAGGTTAGATCCAGGAAGTCAGCAATGCTTCATTCCATAACACAGGAAGGTGTTGGGCATAAATAAAGGGAAAAGAGAGAGATGAAGAAAATCTAGGTTTGGTAGTTTTTATAATAAATAAAATTTTATTTTGTTTAAGTTATTTATTAGTTTCCTGGGTCTGCTCTAATCAAGTACCACAAAATAGGTGGTTTATTTAAAAACAAGCAAACAAAAAAACCTAGAAGATTGTTGCACAGTTCTCGAGACAAGAAGCCCCAACCAAGTCCAGTTATCAACAGAACCATGGTCTCGGGAAGAATCTATCCCACACAACATTCTCTTGACTTCTGCTATTATCGACAAGTGCAGTTCTTGGCATTTCTTGGCTCGTAACTATTTAACTCCAATATCTGTCTCCATTTCTACCTAGTTATGTCTTTTCATGGCCATGTTCTTATACAGACACCAGTTATACTGAACTAGAAGCTCACTCTACTTTGATATGACCTTATCTTAACTATTTGCAGCTAAATACTACTCTCAGATAAGGTCACATTCTGAAGCCCTGGTCACATGCTAGTCCTGGGTCTTGGGGCTTCAACATCTTTTTTGGGGGAGGAATCAGCTCAACCTGTACCACCTGTTTTATGTATTGACCAACAGATAGAACTACATAGAATAAACATTTTTCCTCAAACTATTGAAACACAAGATATCTAAAGACAAGTAGGTCGATGTTGAATAAAATTACTTGTGTATCTAAATATCCTTTAAAAATCTATAATCTATATGAGACAGAGCTAGTTGTTGGCTGTCATGTGAGTGACCCTAAGTATTAGTAGGAGTCAATCAGGATAAGCTTAAGACAGGATTCTTGGCCAGTTTTCATTCGCAAAATAAATTATAAAAATGAACCAGTCCCTTCGTCTGCATATATTAAGAGATTTGACTATTTCTCAATAAGAAATCGAGTTAGAAACTTAAAGTCCTAATTATAAATGACAGCACAAGTGAAAAGCTTCAGTGTTGGATCAATTCAATCTTCCATCTATGTTCCCTCTGAAATTAGAATTTAAATAAATCTGTCATGTGGAAGCAAATGATATGTTTAACTAGCTTTCATAAATAAAGCAATTGCTTTCTTTTTAGGTGTGGAGTATTTGGTTTGTCTTTAGAATCTTCGAAGAGTCTTCTTTGCACTTTTGTGTTGTAACTCAGTGTCTACTAGAAGAGTTCCTTATTTTAAAAAAATTTTAAAGTAACACTTGGGATCCTGTTACTCTCCTAGTCTTATCCAATAACACAGCTCTTGGAGGTACACTTCAAGTTAACTCCCATTCTTCAGTTTCCTTTAAAATGTCTGAAAATGGGAGTTTTTATTTACTTATTTTTTTATTATATCACAACAGATATTTTCTGGGAGGAGGGTGTTTGTTCAACTGTGTGTGTGTGTTTGCTTCAATTCGTTCCACCTAATGAGGCATCTTAGGGCAGCAGTCATGTTGACAGTAAAAGTAATAGCTTTACAAAAGCGGTAACCTGTAGCCACACATTGCTCTTCTGAAAAATGGAAGACTTGGTTCAGGGCGCATCTTTCTATTGAACGACCACCATCTATGATGGAAGATATAGGTGAGAAAAGAACATTTCTAATCGAAGAACACTCAGATAAGGAGGGTCAATTAATCTTTGTCTTTTGAAACTGAAGGTAGGAATTAACTTCTGTAAACTATGGCAATGGCAAAGTTCAAATAAAACTTACATTATTAAAGTTCTTTGTGACTCTCCTTTTTTAGCCAGTGCAAATTACTTTGCACCGTGTCAGCTCCTGACTTAATACAGCTGCTAAGGGCTGGTTACCAATGCTAACAAATGTTGAAAACCATAAATTATCTTGGCAGTGGCTATTATCTAAACCTGAAGGACAGGCCTGAATTTAGATGAGCTCATTGTAGCTTGTTGTTATCTTTTGGGAGTTTCACTTAATACTACTGAGTGGGAAAGCTAAGTGTAAAGTGAAGCTTGAGTAAATCCTGCCCTGCTTGCGTGCGGGCTTTGAATGCATAAGGGGATTAAAGTATATATAGCAGAATGAATTACCCGCTCTATAACTTAATCTGAATATATCTTATGTTTATGTTAGAGCTGACCTTTGGCACCTGTTGATTTTTGAAACATTGAAGAATTCTTAAATGTGACATGTTCCAGAACTAATAGGTGCTCGTTCACACTTCACTGTTTTTACACTTGCACTATTAATAGATACCTAGTATGTTTCCTGACTATTATGTTAATGATCTTTATGGTTACAGTTCAAGCACCATCTATATTTAGTTCACACAAATAGCTACCTGAATTGAAAATATGGGTGGGGGGAGCACAAAATATTCTAAAATTATATATGCCATGAGCACTGAATTATGAAACTATTTTCCACCCTGTGGACATCGTATTTAACAACAAAAAATGTAAACGATATCTGTATAATCAAGAAAATGTATTAAACTGAATTGCATCAAATAGGAAGTTTCACTATGGAAAGAACTTCTCAGCAGAGGTTTTCAATGCTTTTGAACTAAAATGCAGCCTTAAATGAATGTCTGTGTAATAGATTATATAAATAGAGTGTTCTGTAATTTATAATTGTTATAAATAGAATCTACTTCAGTAGGATCATTCTTATAATTACACAGTATTTTGCTGACATATACTAATGGAATGTTTAAATTCATGTCTAATAAATAAAGGTATTAGGAAATTAATACCATTGGCTGACTTACCTTTCAGTGTTCAATCAATCCTATTTTTACACAAAAATTACTACTTCAACAAAAGGTTACTTCATATTAATATTTCCTTGAATGTTCAGCATAATTTTGTTTTACCTGTAAATTTAAAGAATATTTGGGAAAATGTAAGGGGCATTCCAAATATGTGACATGCTGTGCCCAACAATTAGGGCTTTGAGGGATTTTTTTTTTTTTTGGTAACATTTGTTGATTTCCAGAGCACGTTCTGAATAACAATAAATAGCTCATCCAGTCATTGATTTTGGTTATGTTTTAAAAACATGTTTTGAGCAGTAAGCTTCCTTTCACTAAATCATCTCTCCGACATACCTATTGAAACCCTTAATGAGAAGTTACACATAAAGCTGAAATAATGTTTCTCAGCTGACATTTTTAAGAGGGCTTACCATTTAGTCTTTTCTCCTAAAGATAATGTAAACTTTTCAATGATAAGCTATCTCATAAAAGTGAAGTCCATGTGTTTTTTTTTTTCTTTTTCACCCCTAACAGACACCTATGTGAAGAATTCTGAGAGCACACTTGGAATCTATGTGTCTTGAAACATTGGTCTCAATCTAATCAACAACAGTATTTTTCAAAACAAAATCTTGCGATGTATATGTGTTCTATTTAGCAGGAGACCATTTCTAGTATATTTTACCCTAAGTGTCAAAGGGATAATAGAATTCTGTGAAATCATATGTTGCTCTCTGTTCCTACCTAATTCTAGCCTTATTATAAAAAAACCCTTTGTCTAGAAAGAAAACCACCTCATTTTATATCATGATCCTGAAAATTTCATATTGTTTGTAGTCAAAGAGCATAATTAAAATGCTTTAGTTGAGATCAGCAGGCGGCTGGAAATCTTGATATAACTTATTGTTTTGCGTATTGAAACATAATTTGTAGATGGCACTGCTTTTCATGTGACTGAAATATATTAATAATTGACATTGGATACATTTTTAATTGACATGGAACAGGATTTCCAGGTTCCCTTCCAGCAAATGTGATGGCTTTTCAGCATTTGGCATCTCCTTAGCTGAAGATGTGGTAACTAACTTTGGTAAAATACAGGGTGGGGCAAAAGTAGGTTTACAGTTGCTATTATGAAAAAAATACAATAATTAATAAATAATAATATAAGGATAAACTTTGTGTTTTGCATACTCACCAATGTAAACCTATTTCTGACCCACCCTATAAGTGAAAACATTTAGGATCACTATAGCTATCAGGCAGATAAGTCCAAGAAAGAATAACCAGCTGGGTTTTTCATTCAAATATGATTAAAGAAGTAATTTTAGTTTGATATGTTTTATCATTCAGAAAAGTAAATGGGAATTTAATTTTACATATAAAATTATAGCATAGAAAAAAATCATAAATTTCCATTCTTAATTTGCGATCATCTCATCTTACTTGCCAATGTATATTAATCTTAAAAGGATATTGTCCAGTGGTTTATTGGTTTACCCTTTATTCTGTTAAGCTACAGAGTTTGTAAATGATAGTTTCATTTCTTGCCTGGAGAGAGTGTCATCACTGTTAAGAAATCATCATCATTAAGATGATTTTTTTTTACTGACCTTGACTGAAATATTTTCACTCTGCTACTCAAGGTCTACCTTAAATAATGTCATTTTATACTTGATATTTACATCTTTCGACATTAGCATTCCATTCCTTTCATTCAGGTTATAACTTGCTTCTGTAAAGATTTTGCCTCTCCTCTGCTAGAAATAAATACTAATGAAATGCACTTGCTATTAAAGAGCACGGAAAATCCCTTGAGCAGCTGAATTAAAGTTCTAAGCTTAATTCCCTCTGCTAATTGACTGAGAACTACTAGGCTAAAATGAAAGTTAGAGCAGATAAGTAAATTAAGAATGAAGTGGAACCTAAGATTTAAACAATTTATAGAAAGAAATTGGTAGGAAAGGGGGCTTTTAGAGAAGAAATAAACTAAGTTATTTTAATCACTATTTTGTGTAAACTCTTTCTGATTTTCCTTCAATATAAATGAGGACATATGTTTTATTTGTAGTTAGGCTTGCTGAAAAAGTCAACAAAATATTTTAAATCCCCAATATATGATATTTTAGGATATCAATTGGTCTTCCAAAAGACCAATTTGAAATTGATCAATTTTCAGTCTCAAATGAGAATGTTCTGACATCATCAGAATGATGCAATTTAAATAGAAGAGGGACTGAGTTGAACTCACGTTGCTACCTCTAAGGTGACCATGGGTTCTGGTTTGCCTAGAGAAATTCTGATTTATGCTAAAAAAAAGAAAAGAGAAATAAACAATTCAGAAAAACCTAATCCAACACAAAGATTTTGGATTTAGTGAAATGGTGCCTACAGATTAATTGTCAAAGAATAACTCAGAGAAAATGTGTTTAAAGCATAACATAGAAGGATAGAGCGATAGAATGATAGATAGATAGATGATAGATAAACAGATAGAAATAATAAATAGATGAGAGAGAGAGACAGAGAGAGAAAGAGTGACTTTAGCTGACTTTAGATCATAGTCTCTGTGAACAAGGTAAGGTATCAGGCTTAAAAAGGCAAAAATCCCAAAGCTCTCCGCAAGGGGACATGGTGGATTTGAGCAAGTCTTTGTCCTGTCAGTTCAGAATGTGTTGGCTGTAATGGAGCTCAGGACAGGCCAATTGTTAAAACTTATGTTTTTGTTGTTATTGTTGTTGTTGTTGCTGCGTGTAATCTAAGGAAGCAAAGTTCAGTATCACACAGTTTTCCCGTGAAATCTATCCGTCGTCTGAAAAATAGCTATTCTTACTCACATTGGGGACCCCGACTGCTTGGCGCCTTATACTTTTCAAGCACAGGGTCACACTAAGAGCATGCTCAAGAATCCCAAATTTATTTTTTAAATCAGAATGCAGTTTCGAGGTTTTCTCTTATTTAACTTTTTCTCGTATTTTTAATTTAAAAAAAAAATCTTTTTTAACAGTCACACTGAAAACCTAGAGGGGTTTTGCTTATGTCCCCTTGTATGTCCAACCTCTTATATGGCTCCACTTAGAAACCATGAGGTGCTTGAGTAAATGCATAGAGTTTTCATTTTGTTAAGCCTGAAAGACCACCAGACAAGCAAAAACATACATCTCTTTATTTAACCTTTTTTCCAAATAGAACCTAACAAACAGATTTGTCCTAAATATAGTATCTATGGCTTTTCAAAAAGAGCAACCGTGTTATGCTAACCCATTGCTACAGGAGATATCTCCATTCAACACTCCTGCGCCTTTCTGGCTACTGGCTGTAACACCCACCTGTTCTGTGGTCAGTATGTCAATCTGTAAGATACGGGGAGCTATCATCGTAGGATGGTACTGAGATGGCAGAAGTGCAGATTTCCCCTGGTGCAGGCAATAAGGAGATGCGTTGTACACAAAGATTTTAAAAACAATAGTAAAGCTGACTAAAAACCAGTCTCTCTGCTTTTTATTTCCATCCTGTGCTTCCACTTCTAAACAATGGCAGTGATAAAATATTCCGCCCTGTCGGGGCTGACCACTTCCACTGCCAACCCCCTGCATGGTGACGCACCGGCGGCTATGGCAGCCAGTCAGTAGACAGTGGAGGAGAATATGTGAATGATAATTTAGATATACAACACATTTGTGCAGGAAACTGACACTAAAAACAAGTGTCAGGGACCAAATAGAGAGCAGTCTGAATATTTGTTTTATAGTGCTTTATTTTATGCACATACTGTGCTGTCAGTCTAAAAAAGTTTTAGTTTTGTTTTTCATAACTGTTTTCTGCATCAGTGAACTAAAAACAAAAATGCATGTTTCATTAAAAAATACATATAATAAATGTCCATTTTTCAAGAAAGTTGATTTCATCCGCAAAGGGAACTTGGTGATATCACTGACTGAATAAAATCAGAAGAAACAAATCTGCTAAAGAAGCACCAGCATTTACTTCAAAAGCTGGTGGTTAATGTAAGAAGACCGGCTCTCTTCAAAGTTGATGTTGTACATGTGCAGCTGCAGAGGGTGCATTTACAATATCATTCCCCGAAACCAGGCTTTTTTTTTTTTTAATAAAGTGACCCTTCTAAATTACCTTTACTCATTTTTATTTCTAAGTTTTCCTCTGTACATATGACTATTAATGTATAGGCTACATTTACAAAAGAAGAACTTGCAAACAGATAAATATCAGTTTTTATACTGGTGATATCAGATTCTCCAAATAGAGAATCAGGCTAATTGCAAGAGTGGTTTGATATTTTTGGAATAAATTAAAATTGAAATAAAGCCTTTTGAAAATTCTTTGTCAAAATGAAGCACCAGAAATTACTGGAAAAGCTATTAAAACTTCAGATTTAAAAGTTCAATATTGAAAATGGTTTTTGTAATAAAAATTAAAATTTATGATAGGCAAACTTCGTGTTGTAAAAGTACTTAATTAATACACCGAAGACAGAAATAATTTGCAATAGGTTGTAGCACAAACTCAAGTTATAATTAGAGTTACTGAAATACAAATTGTTGTTACAAAGCTGATGTGGAATGTTAAACAGTACTTCAACCTAGTAGTAATAACTTCCCTCTATGTTGTTCATCATTAAGTGAATTTTATAAATGTTGGAGCCTTTCAAAAGATATATTTAAAATCTGATTGAGTGTGCTCAAAGGTGCCGGACTTTGTGACAGCAAGCCTTTTAAAATTGTAGTCCACAATGTTCAATATCAGCTTAAAATATTTAATTGTGTTCTTCAAATGGAACTCTAAAAAGTCAGTATTTTAATCTTTTAATAAGTTGTGACTATAAAAAACAATGAGTACAACAGGAAGACAATTAAATGTGTCACTAGAAAGACATGGGAGGATCTGAACAATTCAAAGAGAGTACACATCCTATGAAATTTGAATTTAAAATTTTATATTTGCAATTCAGAATATCTTAATGTGCAGCAAAGTTCTTTAAGAGAGCTGCTCATTTACTTGAAAATTCTCCTTGGCAAAAGCTACCTGAATTGGAAAAGTGGATCAAAATAGCAATATGTCACAGAATCCACATGTTCCTTTTATCTTTTATTATTCAGGATATGGTTCAGCTTAGAGACCACACACACACATATGCCTATGTAGTGTTTTTGAACACTCCCACATGCATACTCACACAGATAGGGGTATTTGCACCATATGTGTATATGTGCATCTGTACATTTATCTATGTATACATTTACATATGATGGTGAATGTGTATAAATATAGACTGTGTGCATGAGAGTGTCTAGTGAAATATCTTCAAAAATAGGAAAACGTTATTCCTCCATCTTGCTCACTGGATCTGATCTACCACATAATCAGAATTATTAAGGATCTGGACAGACTCCTCTGACTTTGCACTTGTCCCAAGCTTTTTCCAAGGTCTATTTTCCAAATCTTTCAAATGGCACTTTGTTAAATATTCTAGTGTTATTCAAGTCAGGTCCCCATGGGATCATTTCAAGAATATTTCTTATTTCAGAACTCTGAGCTTCATTTACAATTTATTTGCATGTTTTGTGAAACGTAGCATGAAAATGCCTTGAACTTCACTATGTTCAGTCTTTTCATCATTCTCCAAAACGTCATTTTGGTCTGCACACTATCAGAAATCATCAGCTCTGAATTTAACTATATTTAAATAATATCTTCTATGAGATTCTTATGTAGGCACATACTTATGATATTCCCATTATGTTGCCTATTGAAAGACATTCAAATATGATAATACTTGAACATTTCAGTCTCCTATCGTAACTATTAATTTTAGACCTAAAAGATCCATGCATTAGTGTTTGAAGACAAGAACATCTCTAAGAAAGCTTCCTCTTTTTCAAGACAAAGTTATTTTCATTATGAAACAAAGGGTGATTTTATTCTCCACATGAATAATTAGCAAACAAGCAAATTAGCAAACAAAAATGTATCTTACCTCAATGTACTTATTTGTTAAAAATAAGAAACTCCTAATGAAATTTCTTTTAAAAAAATCTGAAGCTAGTTTATGGAATAATGACTTGAAAATTAGGATATACCAGTGATAAGATTAATCAGATATAATGATCAGGGGAGAAGTAATGTATGGAAAAATATTTGAGCCTTTTTATATTTATATTGAAAATGTATAAATAATTATAGGCATATACTTGACAGAAATTGAAATCTCTAATTACTGACTAATTTACCACTTCAAACTCATCCAAAGCTGTCACAAGCCAAACAAAATAAAGTCCAATGAATATGCTATTACTTTTGATAACCAGAAAACTAGAGAAATTTTAGAAAGTTCTTAGAAATCTTTAATAACCATCTACCATGTGTCATGCATTGTGCTCAACTCTGAGAACATAATCATACATGTGAAACACCTCCTGCTGTGGCCTAGCTGAGCAGTTGTGTTGAGAAAATAGATGTACAGCAAAAGTGAAACATAACATGAAAAGCATTAAAAAGTAGACATAAATTTCTACTACTTACAAAATAATCATACTTGTAAAAAATCCCTTCTTTTCTAGAAAAAACCTGAGTACTTTACCTTAACGACCATCTTTGCATGATTTAAGTGTGGTGGGGGGTTACGATGAACAGGAAAACATAATCCAAGTGGCCCTTTAAAATATATTCAACAAAAAAACCTTTAATTCAGGCATTATGCAAAGAAGAGAAGTTTAATTTCCTCAATACCAACACACTATTGCTTTTGCATTGTTTTGTTTTTCTAATTCATGTTCTTTCCTGTCTATTTTGGTTACTTTGACTTACACATGTACTTCACAGCTTTCTGCCGATTTCTTTTGTATTTGAAGAGACAACATGGAGTGTGACTTGAGGACCAATTGAGAGTTTCATAAACTTTAATCATATTGTAATCATGAATGACAATTCTTTCTTTTGAGTATAATGGACATTACTGAACTGAAGCACCTGTTAGGTGTGAATAGGAAAGAAATGCTTATAATGTATTAGATCTTGCTTCATAAAAAGTTCATTTCCATTATGCTTCAGAAAATGTAAGAGTAAACTGAATTGAGTTTTTTTCAATGAAAGAATGCATAGTTAAACTTATGAGAATGAGAGTCTTGATGAATTGCCACATAATGCTATTCATCTGTTTAGAAACTATTGCTGAGTTTTCAATATACTTAATAGGTTCATAGGCTTAACTTTCCACATTAATATTACTAGCCATGGAATGACTAGAATTAAAGTCGTGATGGTCACTGAGGAATGAATATTTTAATCCACATTAGGGTCAGTTATCTTTACAACACTTGTATCAAAGCATGAGTTTTAATTTGTGTAACTACTTTGTACTTCTCTGTGTGTAGGAAGCAGCAACATTCAGTCTTCTCAAACTCGGGGATAGTTGCTGTGTCTCTTCATCTACATAACGCTGAAAAAACAAACGGCAGGCTTAAAACAGACAAATACTGATGTCCGCTGTGATATAATTGTGACTCCACTTTCTTTCCTCTTTATTTCGGCCCCTTTTGAAGGTGCTGTCCCTTTCTGGGACATCCGGTCTCCTGGAAGGCTAGAACGCACAGGAGGAGACTCACGTGGCAGGGCTTTCATTCATAATTAGTTATGTAATGCCAGTCATATTAGCAGTGAAATGTAAGTCTCCAGTAAGCAGGGGCCTGTAGGCAAGAAGAGTAAATAAAATGTCTCTATTTTCTTAGTGCCTCTTAATGGTTTTGGCCAGTCTTATCTATCTGAAACAAAACTAATTAAAATACTCTATGCTTTTACTGTGAATTGTGTCTTTAGTTTATAAATATCTATTCTATTCTACTTTTTAAAATACTCTGAGAAACCTATTAAAATGAATAAATCATTAACAAATAATATTTTTTCTCTCTTAACAAAAAAATATTCAACTACATCTCACTTCAAGCCTTACTCCTGCTTTTATGCTGAATAGCAAGCATTCAGCAAACAAACCTCTACTCCCCCTTCGATAACTCTGCATGATGAAAAATATTAGTGTTAGCATTCTTTTAAACATAAACCAATATGGCTTTTTAATTCTCTCAAGATAACATTTTAAGTGGTCATGCCAGCCATCTTGGGTCAGCCCTCAAGATGAAGCTTGTCTTTCCTGTTCATATTGTTATTATCATTTTTTTTAAAAAACACCCTTTTCCTCTAATAAAAAAAGGCTTCTCAACCTATCTCCATCACCACCTGCTACCTTCTAGTTCTACTACAAATATATCCCTATGACCCCACCACCACCACCATGAAACCAGGGGCTTCCAGGACCTCAAATTCACCCTTTTCTCTCAATCTAAATTTCAAGTTTGACCTTACTTCCTTCTCCAATAAGCTATAGTCCTCAATTAATTACTTCACCTGGGCTCAAAATTGCAAGAGGGTAGAGATGAGGAAGATTACAGCATTCCAATCCTTCTGCCTCCACATAGGGTCTTCTGCTATTCTTCACACACTTTTATTTGGGAAAGAAGAATTGAACTATCTTTTATTTTAAGAGAAGAAACTGGGTGTGTTTGTCTCAGCCTCTTCCCTTTTAGGAGCCAGTCAATTTAAATAGGTCTTGCATAATTGTCCGCTTTCTGTCCTGTGGAAAGAAATCTGCCCTTGACGGGGAAGACTAGAAACTAGTTCGTCAGCTGCACAAGTGATGGGTAAGTATGTCTAATGTGAGAATGAGGAGTTAGCAATTTTGCTGGTTGCAGAAGGAAAGCTATATTTTGTAATCACATTTCATAGTAAGTAAGGTGAGATTTTAGTTTTATTATTCATACTCTCGCACCTTACCTTAACTGACAATATACATGTCTTTTTCCTGACAGTGATTTGTCCTATAAACCTCAATTATTTCTTTCTTATTTGTGCGTTACTAAACAGTTCTAGGAGAAATGACGTAGATCTGTGCATAGATGGAATTACACCCATATAGTCTTCATAAATTCTATCTTTGAGACAATCAGCATTTAATGTGTATGGCAAGAGAGAAGGGGTTAGAAGCTGGAAATCTAGGGCCAACAATGTCTTGGCTTCTTTATTTCTGACATAAAACTTTTAGAACTTGGAGCCTATTACTTAAGGTCTCCATACCTCGAATTGATCACCTGTAAATCTAAGATATTATAGTATTTACCTCATGTTGTAGTAAAGATTGAAATAATACATACATAATGCTCAAAACAGTGAAAGTAAAGTCAGTTATAAGCGTAGCTATTATTTTTTGTGTGTCATATTCCTTACCCTGTTTACCCATGACACATGTCAGATACATTCTCTAATCTTATTTTTCTTCATATGTATAATAACGGGGTTTTGTTTGTTTGAAGTGCTGTCTTTACCTCGTTTTGGGGCCCTGGGTAGAGGTAGTCCGTTCTCCTTCCTGAGCAGCTAATTAAGGCCACATTCTATTCACTTCCCTTAGCAGGCTCTCACACTTCCGACAACTACACACCATCCCCAGTTGCCCCGGGACCAGGTACTAGACAAATGCGGACATTGTCTATGCTCAGAAGCCTGATAAATTATTCAAATTAGCCAAACTATGGCAAGCCATTGGGATCTCATTAACCCCACCTCACTTGTCACACATAAGCTGCCCCTTACAGTCCCAGCTTGCAATTACCCTGTCCTCAGCTTGGCGCCTTTCTCTCATTTGGAGCTGTAAGCAACAGAGTTGTGCTTTTAATCTACTGGAGCACACAATCTATCGGAGTGCCAGTGTGTTGTGCTTTACCATCAACAGAATTTTTAAATCTTATAAAATAATGTCTTTATCCTACCTGAGCAGAGTGCATTTTCCTATACTGCATGCTAAATCGTCAACTGTCCAGCATAGGCTTCTGTAAAGTCTCCGAGGAAAGGGCTTTCTTCAGGAACATCTTTCTTCCGAGACTAATCGTGCCTCTGTGCTCTTAAACATGTCATCTTTTCTCCCCTCAGGAAGTTTATCTACTGGGTTGCATCTCTTTTCCTGGGTCATGAGTCTGTCCTACTTCAAAGATTCTTTACAGTTAATAGCTTCTTATGCATTTCCATATTTAAGAGAAAAAAGTCTCCATTAATCATCGTGTCTTCTGACTAGTGACAGCCTATCTCTTTTCTAAAAAGCCAGATCCTCAAAATACTATTTTTCATAAGCTAGTCATTGTTTTTTCCTTCTTTACTTCAACTTCTACCCATTACACTTTAGCAATGTTCCCAGCATTGAATTTCCCTTGACAAATATCACCATGACCATTTATGCTGCTAAATGCATAGATGCCTTTCTTTTCTTTTCCTTGCGAAAAAAAAAATTATCAAACAATTTTTGTTTGTTTACCTTGAAAAATATCTCTTTGATTTGTTTCTCCTTGCTCTTTTCTGATTCTCTTCTTATTTCTCTGACATTTCTTTTCCAACATCTTGTGTAAAATTCATATCAGAGTATCTTTTAATTTTGATTATCACCAGCATCTGATCTTCTTTTCACATTTCTGTATGTTTTCCTTGGGAAACTCATCTGATCTGAAGGCTCTAATTACCGCAGAGAGACAATGTCTCTTAAATTCTTGTTGGCCTCTTGAGCCTTTTGCTGTGTTTTCCAATGAATGTGCAATAATTAATATATTTTAACATGCAGAAATTAAATATTTTAAATTCTTTCCCTGAAGTCTTTTCCTTTTAATGTTTCTGTATTTAGAAAATGGAATGGCTTCACTCTCTCTCAGTCCACATCCTTCAAATAACAAAGTTTCATTAGCTCTATCTTATTCTCATATCCTGTTGTACTTGTTCACTCTTACTCATTTTTTTCACTATCATTTGCTTTGGTTGAGGTCGTTACATAAAGCCACATACATATTAATTAAGGTAATATCCACTAATGGATTGTTCATTGAGAAAATAAAACTCAAACAGCGACATGGAGTCTCAAAGACACTTTGAGACCCATTTCTTCTTAATTGACCAGTTTATCTCACAATGTTATTCTTATCCTCCATATCACAGTCAAGACACTTTCTGAATGAATTTCCCTGTGATGTCACATCTTTGTCATTGTTCTTACTACTCTTTCCATTGCATTGATCTTCCTCCAATGGCCATCTGAAAAGTTTTAACTTTGTGGACTCAAAAACACTTTGGATGTTAATAAAGGTTGTCTAATACAAATCTCCCAATTCAGAATGTGTTGCTCTTTTCTTTGAGCCTTTGTTGTATAGTATACCTATACTACATTACTAATCAAATTTCATTATATTACATGGTTTTCTCTTCTGAAAAATAGTGAAGAGTTTATAACTCACAGAATTATAATGAACACTAACTTAATAAGGCAATACAGCCCTGGCTGGTGTGGCTCAGTGGACTGAGTGCCGGCCTGCAAACCAAATGGTCACTGGATCTAGTCCCAGTCAGGGCACAGGCCTGGGCTGCAGGCCAGGTTCCCAGTAGGGGGGGCATGTGAGAGGCAACCACACATTGATGTTTCTCTCCCTCTCTTCCTCCCTCCCTTCCCTTCTCTCTAAAACAAAAATAATAAAGTCTTAAAAAAAGAAAAGAGACCTGAACTTTAAAAAAATAATAAGGCAATACAAAATGAAATACTCTAATAACAAAACCCGGGCTGTTGCAAAGAACATATTGTTGAAAGATACAGAAGCAGCCCAGGAGATAAAAAGAGCTAATGATATTGGATCCTTATCATTCACCACATACAAAATGAACTAATGAACTAAATATGTGAGTATAAGACATGAAACTCCTGGAAGAAACCATAGGACAAAGCTCTTGAAACTGGTCTCAAAAATGTTACCAACAGCATAAGCAGCAAAGCAAAAATAGGTAAGTTGGACTACATCAAACTAAAGTTTCTGAAATAAAAGGGAACAACGAACAGAGCTAAAAGACTACTTATAGAATGAAAGAATTTGCAAATCATCTACCTGATAAAGGGTTAATTTTCAAAATATGTAGGAAACTCCTAAAATTCATTAACAAAAACATAACCTGGTTAAAAATTGGGCAGAAGACTTGAATTGACATTTCCCTAGAGAAAAAGTAAATGGCCAACAGATAAATGAAAAGATACTCAATATCACTAATCATTAGGGAAATGCAAATCAAAACCACAATAAAATATCATTTCACCCTTGTTAGGATGATTATGACAAAAAAAAAGTGGTGAGGCTCTGGGGAATTGGAACTCTTGTACACTATTCGTGGAACTGTAAAGTCATGCTACCCCTATGAAAAACAATATGGAGTTTCATCAAAAACTTAAATAAAGCTACCATTTGATCCAGAATATCCACTTCTGGGATAAAGAAAGTCTTTATATACATACACTGGAATATTATTCAGCCTTATAAAAGAAGAAAATCCTACCATTTGTAACAACATGGAAAAACCTGGAAGACATCAAATAAGTGAATCAGTCAGTCACAGAAGGATAAATACTACATAATTCTTCTTACATGAAGCATCTAAAATAACCAAAGGTCTAGAAGTAGACAGCAGAATGAAGTTACCACAGACAAGGAGGGACAACACGGGAAGTTGCTCAATGGGTTTAAAGTTAGTTATAAAGATGAGTAAGTTCCAGAAATCGGGGTTCCCACATTGTGCCTCTATTTAACAGTAATGTAATTTAAGATGATAGATCTCATGACACATGTTCTTACCACACACAAAAAAGGAAAGGATATGAGGAAACTTTTGGAGATGATGGATATATTTGTAACCTGGATTGTGGTGATAACACAAGTATATACGTATGTCTAAACTCAGCAAATTGAATGCGCTAATTATGTGCAGTGTTTGCAGACAAATTATACCTCAATAAAGAGGGTAAAAGAACTTAACAAGAGGTTATTAAACCTGTAAATTCTTTACTTATTCCAAATCTGTGTATTTGAATCAGCAATTATAAGGGAATAAGAAACTAGTTAGCAACTATAGTTTATATTTTGAAGAATATATCACTACCCTAGTTAATAATAACCAAATACTAGACCTATATAATTTCAGCTGGTAAAGACTGTTATATAGAAATATGAGCCTTTACAGAAGTGAGTCTCTAAAATTAATAGAGGTAATATTAAAGGGACGTACCTCCAATCAGCTGGATCTGAGCTTATACCTGCTCTAGGAATTCTCACATCAAAGAAGGTAACTCATGTATAATAACCCTTGAATAAGACATTTTTTTCTAGTTTGGGGGTATTGTAGGCCCACAAGTCTGACAGAGGCTAAGAAATTTCTAATTAAAATTTTATTTTAACTCACATCTTACTTCTCAGAAAGTTTCCATTAATACAATGAACCAGTGATAAGATGGTTTGGATTATTTATGCAACCTCTTGGGGGCATTTTATGTAATAATAGCACCTTCCTCAAAAGCTGACTAAGTGAATTAATTACTGGATATCCTGCAAAGAGAACTTGACATATTGAGTACTCTATAGCTAGGCATTCAAAAACAAAGCTTTCCTTTTGTTGTGTTTTTTGTTTGTTTTTGTATGTTTGTTCATCTGATTTATTTTCTTTGTGTATGTATTTATACAATTTATTTTTTAGTGTAATGTGCTGTGCACTACAGTAGGTACAGAGTACTTATTTTACATTCTTGATTCTTTATTAGTTTGGAACTTGCATATTTTATAGCATAGTAAAAACTGCCCTGAAATCTCAAATACCTATACTATGTCACCGGCACTCCCCCAAGTAAGCACATAATTTATGTTTTACAAATCCTAAAGCACATTAAAATGTCATTATACAGAATATTATTATTAAGGGTTTTTCCTAAAAATTCGGAGTCAAAGTGAATAGACTAGAACTCAACCAACCCCAAATAGTATAACAATATAGATGTGAGGTAATTAACTTAAACTAATTAAGCTATACTAACTAAACTAACTAAACTAACCAAACATTTGAATCTAAACATTAGTTTAATAAATTTTGGACAAGAAAACACTTAATATTTTTTTCTTATGTACTGTAAGTAATTTCAAAAGAATTTATTTTATTGTTTTATTTTATTTATTATTTTATTTTATTGTTGTTCAATTACAGTTGTCCCCGATGTTCCCATTGCTCACCCCTGTCCCATTTCCCCCACTCCCACAGCCAATCTGTCCCCCACTTTCCATGCCCATGAATCCTCTACTTGTGGTCCTTTCCCCCTTTCCCTCTGGTCACTGTCAGTTTTTTCTTTATTTCCAGGCCCGTGGTTCTGTTTTGCTCATTTTTTTGTTGTTGTTGATTAGATTCCATTTATAAGTGAGATCACATAGTATCTGTCTTTTACTACCTGTCTTATTTCACTTAGCATAGTGCTCTCCAGTTCCATCCATACTGTTGCAAAGGGTAGGAGTTCATTCTTTCTGCTGCATAGTATTCCGTCGCGTAAATGTACCACAGTTTTTTGATCCATTCATTTACTGATGGGCACTTAGGCTGTAGACTGGTGCAAAAGAATATTAATCCTTCCTAACATCTCCTACTCTTTTAATAAAATATACATATAAATTTATTTTTAAATAGTGACCAGTTAAGAAAATAATCAACAGATCTTATACTTTGGATTAAAATATACAAATGTATTATTGTGACTATAATTGGCTTATGTGAAAGAATTCTTTCTAACTTTTGATATGCCATATGGCTATAATGGCAAGACTAGACTTTTCAGCCTTGTGCTTGTCATCTCAAAGAAACTCTGGTCATTGCTAAATTCTTAAGTGGTAGCAAAAATAAATACATTGTATTTAATATTTAAGAGACTTGCTCTGAACTCCTTTATTACTCTTTATTTAGAAGCCTCATTCTAAGCAATTATAGTTACATTTTCAATACTGCTTTTTTATAGTTTTTTTCTTCATAAATAATATGGAACCCACTAACAAAGAACATTATCTGTGAAAGTGCATTTTAAAAGGAGGGAAGTCCATAATTGATCTCCAATAAAACACAACAAAATGCAGAAATTTTAAGGAGCTATTTGAAATATTTTAGCTGCACTATTTTTAGCTCAATTTTCTAATACACTTTGGAGAGATTTTTCTGTCAGAGGAGTTAAAATTTATAGCTTAATTTATTATATCTTTTAACTGAACTTTGGTGCCTGTCACTCCATTCTGAAAAGAATATATTTGGTTTGATTTTACGACTATTGGCTATAATATCTTACCAATATTTTAATGTGAAATAAAAATAATAATTGGGTAGCAGTCCCCCTGTTCTTGATTCCAATCAGAGGCCTGGGGGATGAGAAGGTTAGATACAGACATATGCTATTTCAAGAAGGTAAATAATTTTTTTAAGTTCGAATATAAATTAGAAAGTTATAAAAGCTTTAAAAGTTCAGAGGAAAAATGAATAATTCTGTCAAAATAACTCAAGGACAATTACATTATGAAAGAGGTACTTAGCTAGACCTTAAAAGGATGGGTCAACTGGGCAGCTAGAGAGAAGGAGGAAGATAATTTGAACAGAAAGACTCATTGGTGCACCAGAACGAAGCAGAACATTTGGAAATGTGCTGATTTAGATTGACTAGTGTATGAGTAGAATATGTACAAAAGAAAAAGAAAATAGAGTTAAAATTGTTAATTGAGGCCCCATCACGAAACATTGGACTAATGGGCTAATAAGTTTGGGCATAATTTGTGAAGCAGTGGCTTTAGTGGTATTCTGAGCAGAGAAGTAAAATGATCAAAGGAAAAAAGATCAGAGCGGTACACATAAATTTGGAATTAGGCATGTCTGTGTTTCAGTTGCAACTGTGTAAATGGAAGAAACTCAGCCTCAATTCCCTCATCTTTTAAGCTCATTGGAAAATTATATTTTGGAGATTGTTGTGAAAATTGAATGAAATAATGTGTATGTGAAGTACCTAAGTGCAAGATGGACAGATGTTAGATGTCAATCAGTAGTAGTTAGACTAGCTCTGGCTGGTGTGGCTCAGTTGGTTGGAACATCGTCTGGTAATCGAGAGGTTGCAGGGTTTACCCCTGTCAGGTACACATCTAGGTAGCAGATTCTGTCCCTAGTGTGATATGTATGATCTCTGCTCAGGCACCTACAGGAAGCAGCCAATCAATGCTTCTTTCTCATATTGATGTTTCTCTACTTCCCTCCCTCTCTCTCTAAAAAAAAACAAAAAACTATGAAAAAATGTCCTCGAGTGGGGATTTAAAAAAAAAGTTAAAAACAATAGTAGGACAAAAGCCAGCATTGTGGGAGAATAGATTAGTCTCTACAGAGACTTCACACAGGTAAAATAAGTTGTTAATTAGTATTAACTAGAGTTAATAATTCTGATTAAGATTATTGCAGTAGGATTGGCAGGTGACATATAATAAAAGGAATAATGTAGACTATAGATAGAGGCTGATTAAAAGATGAGATATATATGGAATTTATAGAGGAAAACAGGAGAAAATAATAATACCAAGATTTTGAAATATTTTGCCTGGGAAAATTGCTGTCGTTCAAAGATAAGTAATTTAAAATAGAGAAACATATTTTGGGAGTAAATTTAGTTTAAAACCTGCGTCTCTTGAGGTTGATTTTATGGTGTCAATGGGATGCCCAGGTAACAGCTGTGGAATTGGAGCTTAGAAGAAAGAACAGAGCTCAAGATAATTTATAGCAGCTGCTGTGAGTTAAAAGCTGAATGAGCGTTGGAAGTCAACCATTAAAATTAAAATTCTGTTTTATGATTTTCTTAACTTCTTAAAAAACCACATTAAGCCACTATTTTATTTACTTTAAAAGAAACATAATAATTTCTTTCAGATCATTATTGCAAGAGGAATAATAATGGTATATTGAAAGCTTTGTAACCTAAAATGCAATGTTCAAATATAAACATTAAATAATTGTTGAATCCTTAGAATGAGCACATATACACAGAAACAAAGGACTTGGGGCACAAGAAATCTAAGTAGTATGTCAAAGTCCTCCCAGTTTGGCAGTGACAGAGCTGGGGCTGATACTCAGGCAAGTCAGGGTTCAGAGGACACGTGCTAAGTTACTACCACATTTTTGCTTTCAAGTTATCAACTGTTCAGTTAAACACTTCATTAAAGAGAACACATTTTAACTAAATGTGGCTTTATATCATTTTGAAACACAAGATATTTGTTCATTATAATGGCACAATAATAGTTTGACGAAGTCACGAGTGGTCCACGTGCAGGCGATATATAAAGCCATATAAAGAGGATAAAGCTTGTCGAATGAGTGCCTGTGGAGAACAGAAGGGAAGAAAAAAGAAAAGAGAGCAGAGGGGAGGGGGAAGAGAGGGGAGAAAGTTAGGATTAAAATTTGAAAAGTACAAACATGTGGTGCCCAGGACGTGAAAAATAGAAAAGCAGAGATGGGATGGAAAAAAAGAGAATTAAGGAACGTGAAACTAGACTGAAGGGATGTAGAGAAGGAAAGAATATTTTTCAAAAAAAAAAGTGCAGATATTAAAAATGTTAAGCTCTGTATGCGTGTTAAATGGAGAGTCTCAACCAATATAACTTTGAACTACAGCCTGTAGTAGTAGGGATATTTTTCCGTATCACCATGTCAAGGAAATCTACATAGTAACACTACAGATGGGGAGAGAGAAACCTGAGTCCGGAGGCCTTTCTCCCATGCCTCAGTTCTTGCCTGGCTTGCAAGAGAATAATTCAAGTGAGAGACAAGCACACATACTGGAAATGAAATAGCAAGTTTATTTATGACACACATGAGCATAAAGTTGCAAGCAGGCACCCATAAAATTGTTAGTTTGTTAGTAAGTTCACTCTATAACTTGAGCCAAGGCTACAAGCAGGTATTTAGCTAATCTAAGCAGGCCGACTATTGGGGTTCAGGGATTATATACCTCAGCTGGCTTCTAGGTACGCCTCCCTCTTCCCCTGGGAATAATGTACAGCTACAAAGACTTTCCTTTCGCAGTTAATAAAGGCCCTTTGTCTTAGTGAAATTGTTACAAAGGTCCCCTTTCCCAACAAAGGTTCCCCCACCTCCTCCTGTGCAATTCCCACTTGTAATGTTCAGAACATTGAGCAATCTTAGTAAGATTGTTACAGAAGCCCTTTCCTCAGCACCGGCTCAAGGTCTCTCTCCTTCTCCTGCGCCATTTTTGCTTATGATGCCGAGATCAGATCAGCTGGCGATCTTATCGAACCGAGCTCAGGACTGCTGAGTTAATTGGTGAGACATGTCTTGCTTTTTCTTCTAGCCTCCTATGTTATTTGTGAGACTCTAACGGCGAGAACCCTGCCTTTATTTCCCTTCTTGCCACTCATTCCTAGCTGCTACCTAACGGTAACACCCCTTTTTCATCCCTCATTCACTTTTCTCCAATGAAAAGGAGAATGATTTATGTGATTTGGAATTTGAGAGAAAAAAAATGTTCAGTTTAGCCTTTTCCTGATCTGTTTTCCTGTGCTAAGTAATATAGCTGCTCCCACAAGGAAAGCCTGCAGTTGTATACCTGCATCGGCATTACATATTTAAGAGGTTAAATTTTAGCAAGTCCATTGATACTGCTTCTCCTAGGCCATGGGCTCCATTGCAGGGACAGCATTGATTTTTAATCTCTGTTTGGCTCTTACGCATATGTCTAATTGATTCTAAGTCAAGCATAGAAAAGAGAGTTCATGGTTAGAGTTCATTCTTGGCTTGCTAGATATTTTAGCTCCCACCATATATCTGCTAGCCTTTTTCCCCAGGAATGCTAATGCCGTTTACTTAATCTCCTATTTCTTTTTGACTATAACATGTGTACCTCTCTAAAAGTAGCTGACCTCAGGAAGAGTAGTTAGTTGACAAAGCCAGGTCAGGTCTGAAGTCTTAAGTTCCCCCTTATAATGGAGATTCATTGATGTGGTGAACTACCTAGGCCTAAACGCATCCACAGTGCTAGGTTGAAATGATGTATAATAGCTAGTGGAGGGACTAGAGCCATAAGGGAATTTAGTGCCTGAAGACTCACAAAGGGAATGAAAAGTTAGAAAACTAAATATGCAGAAGCAGGTCCTAAAACAGAGCAGATAGTAATGTATTTGATGTCCATAAAAAAAATTAAAAAGACACAAGCGTTGTGGAAGAGAGGATGGGATCTATAAACACCTTTAAGAATCATTTTCAAAATTGAATTTATTATATAAACTGCACAGACCAGTCATGCAGTCTGAGATTAAAAGTCTCAGCTCACTCCCCATTGCTCATGCATTCCCCCCAAAATTGTAAAATGCATTAAGATAATTAGAAGACATTTGAGAAAATGTAATTAAACATATAGAAACAAATTGGTAGAGGAAGTTGGAGGTGAGAAAGCAGAGAGAAGATATGGATTATTTCTCCCTAAATTTGGATGTTAATAGAAAGAAGATGATATAGGCTCAAGAGAGATTTATGTCCTAATAAATATGACGCACATACAGAAAGATGCACTATTCATTTATGTAGAGCTCAATGAATTATCTGAGTAAATATTGTCAGATCAAGAACTCTAACAATATCCAGACCCCAGAAGTCCTTTTAGGTTCTCTCTCAGTCACTAACCCCTCGTTCTTCTCCAAAGGTAATAACTATCCTTACTTCTATAAAAATTGTTTAGTTAAATCAATTTTAATGTTATATGTATATGAAATTACAACGATGTTCTTTTGTGTCTGGCTAGTCTTGCTGTGGCTGTGTTGCTCTCTTTCAGTAATTACCAATGCGGTATAGGGTTATATTATATGAATGCACACCAGGAAGTATTTTCCATTTATTGGTAATAGACATTTTTGTTGTTTAATATGGACTGACTACTGATTATAATCCATTTCAATGGTTGAATGTATTTCTTGGTTCACATATAGATGAGTTCCATTGGATATATCTAGGAATGAAATTTTAGGTCATTGAGTATGAGTAGGTTCAACAATAGAAAAAATTTCTACTTTCTTTTTGTTTACCAGAGTAGTTGTACCAATTAAGTATCAAGAGTAAATAAATTCCAATAAATCCCCATGAAATTAGCCCCTCCATGTTAATTCTGTAGTTATTAACATTCGTAATATATAATGTATACTATTATATTTTTCTGAAACTTTGAAGGATATTTGCAAACATCATTATGAACATTGTCCTACACAGTACAACCAAAATATCTTTATCACACATCTAATAAAATTAACAAAAATATCATAATATTATTAAATATCATTTCACAGATAAATCTCAAGTTCCTAGAAATATAAATTCTAGGGTTTTAAGAATCCAAAGTTTATGCATTCATTTTTGCTTTCATTTTTGCTTAAGAATGCAAGGTTTATTCATCCATTTTGGAAAACATTTTTCCAAAAGTTTTTTTTTCCTGAGTATAGATTTCTGGGTTGAAAGTTTCTTTTTTCATTAAGTTCTTTTAAGATATGAAACTGTCATTTTTTTTATGACCTCCATTGTTTCTGGTTGGAAATGAGAAGTCATGTATATTGTTGGTCCTCTGTGTAATGCATCGTTATTCTCTGCTTTCAATGTTGTTTTTTTATCTTTTTCATCAATATAACTATAACGTACATAGGTATGATGCCATTTTATTTTATTCATTTGGGAGTTCACTGAGTTTTTTAATCTGTAAATTATATTCTTCACAAAATTGGGAAACTATTGGTCATTATTTCTTTAAATGTTGTTTTGCATCATTTTCTTTTTTTCCTCGTGAGACTTTAGATTATACAGATTTTAGGGTTTTATTATTAGTCCTCATGCCTCTACACATATGTTCAATTTAAAAAAATTTTTTTTCCTTTTCTTCATCTAAGGTCATTTTGATAGATCTATGCTAAAGTTCACTGGCTGTTCTGTTATCTCCATTCTACTCTTTTTTTTTTTTAGTTCATTCCTTTTTATTGCTGAGTAATATTCCATGACATAGATATACCACCTATTTAAGGATATAAGGGATATTTCCAGTTTCAGGTTTTTATGAATAAAACTTTTATTTACATTCAAATACAGGTTTCTGTGTAAATATGTTTTATTTTTCTGGGGTAAATGTTCAAGAAAGCAACTGTTGAGTAATATGATAATTACCTGTTTAATTTTGTAAGAAACTGCCAGTTTCCCAGAGTAGCTGTGCCAGTTACTTCCCCACCACTAATGTATGTGTGTTTAGTTTCCATTCTATTAACCTCTTTGAGTTTTATTTCAATTTTTGTGTATTTTAGCATTAAAATTCTATTAGATTGTTTTTTGTAGTTTTTACTTTCTAATTAGTTTTTCTATTTTCCATTCATTATGAGTATTTTTCTTAACCTTATTTAATGCAGTATACCATCCTCATAAGTCTTTTTCTGCCAATTCCAACATTTGAGTCACCTCAGAGTTGCTGTGCTCTTCTCAGGAAAATTGATCATATTTTCCTGATTATTCACATGTCAAATAATTTTAGTTTGTTTTCTAGAGTTTTTGAATAGTTTAATGGCAGTTCTGGATTCTGATACTATTTTCTGAAGAGTATTAATATTCTGTTATAACAGACAATTATCGTTATAAGATGACAAACACTGTTTTAGTAATAACATTAAACCTTAATCTTAGGTTATTTCCTTTATCTTTAGCTGAGCGGCTTGGAGTCTAACCTGAACATACCTATTTCAGGAATTACCCAAATATTAGATTTTATATACAGTAATTGTGCCTTCCCCAATCCATTCCTCTCCATACAAACTTTATCTTTTGGCTCTTCAGACCCAGAAACACTGAAGCTTTTCTGTCAGTTTCAGCTACCGCATATAGTGCTGACGGCAAAATTGCTCTCAGACCAAAAGCCATAGTAATCGGACAGTCCACTCATGCCCATTTCTTTGTATTAGCTTTTTATTATTGCATACTATATCACCATAAATTTAGTGATGTAAACAAGCGATATTTATGTCATAGATGGGTCAGTAGTTGGGCGGCGGCATGCCCTGGGCTTTCTGCTCAGGATCTCAAAAATGTGGAAACAAAGTGTCAACCAAGAGCTGTTTTCTTCTGGAGTATAGAATCTTCTTTCAAGATTGTTTGAATTATTGGCCAAAGGGTAGATCCTAGTCATTGTAAGAGTAAGGACCTTAGTTTTCAAAGGCTACTGTGATCCATAACCAGTTAATAACATGGGTGTTTGCTTCTTCAGGACCAGCAGTAGAGTATCACTCACTCCTTCTAAGAAGGGTCTAGACCTTTTTTGAGGAATTATATCTGATTAAACCAGACCTATCAAGTAATCACTTGCTTGACTGACTCAAAATCAACAGGCTTAGAACTTTTAATAGCAGTTGAAAAATCTCTTCACCTTTGCCCTATAACATAACCTGATCATGGTAGGGGCATCCCATCATATTCACAGGACTCAACCTCATTCAAGGGAAGGTGATTATATAAGGCAGGCATATCAAGAGAGACAATCTAGGGATGCAGCCTAACACATCCTTTTTACAAGTATCTAAAATATCTAGAATGTGAATTTCTTTTTTTTTCTGTTTTATTTTGTTTATATTTATTCAGAATTAATATTTTAATTGGCAATGAGGATTTATTATGAGCTGATTTGGCAGTCCTAGAAACAGGACTTACTTTCCTGAGTATATTATATGGAATCATTGTTTTTAACTATTTAATATGTTATATTTAACTATAATCATTTTTTATGCTCAAGTTATCCCAAATTTAACCAATTTGGACTTGTGGGGTATTTTTTTTTGAGGGGGAGGGACACAGAAACAACTATGATCCATTGAGGTTTTTCTCACTTTACAATGTTTTCCACAATACAATGGCCTAAGCTCACCTATCTACTCACTGCCCCAGGCCTTGGAAGACCTGTTTCCAAGGATACCTGTTGCTTTTTGGATTGAAATCAAGATCCTCCAACAGACCCTTGCAATGTTTGTAAAAATATTAGTTTGCATTCATATTTTAAATTCAAATTTTGTATTATTGAGATTTCCTCTTTTATTATTTATTACTATTCTCAATTTTAAAACATAGCTCTTTGTTTCTATACTGAAAATATTAATTCCCAGCAACCTTAATATACTTATTATTTACATTTTTATCCCTTAGTATTTAGTTTTAAAATGTTAAAATCAATATTTCTACTACATGTAAATCCTGAGTGAAAATTAATATTTCTTTGAGGTATTTTTGTCCTTATTAAAAAACAAATTGAAACAAAGCAAACAAACTAACACCAGATGTGTACAGAATACTATATTTTCAAAGTTACTTGACATAAATCTTTTATATGTATGGATGTGATTTTAATTTTATAAATATTTTTTAGTTTCACTTTTTTGTGGTATAATTTTTATTTGATTTTAAAATATTTAACATATTTATTGATGTCAGCAGATGTTTCAAAATTAACAAGGATATTAAAAGTTGTTGCAAGAGAATATCGTCACCATTACTAATCTCTCCACCATTCATGCACTATTTTTCAAACTTGAACAATAATGCATCCAGGAAATTAATTTATTTATTACATGGGTGCCTTACTTATGTTTTTAGTGAGTAATAGATGACTGTTCTATAATTTACTGAACCAATGTCCTGAGTTATATTTGGACTACCTTTAATCTTTTACTAATTCAAATAATATTTTGATGAATAACTGTATTTGTTAATCATATCTGTAGAGGTGGATTTTCAGTAGAGATTTATATAAATAAGATGACTAGGTTATAGGGTAAATGCACTTACAGTTTTGTTAGATATTGCTGACTCCCTTCCCACATAGGTTTTGGGGTTCCATAAGCTACATACAAAAGGGTCTGTTTCTTCATAGTCCCTCAACAAATTGTGTTGTCAAACTTTGATTTTTGCCAATTTGACAAATGAGAAATAGCTTTTAATGTACCTTAACATGCATTTATCTTATTATATTTGTGTTCAAGCATTTTTATATGTACTGGTTACCTTTATTTTTCTATAAAATTAATCAAATTTTTGTACCTATTTTTAGAAATTTTCTTCTAAATTTTTGCAAACTTTTTCATATATGTTTTTTGGTGTTTGTGATATGAGTCAGTATTCTCATTTATTTTGCCTTTTGCTTTTTTTACTTTACTTTTTGTTCACTTCCATGTGAAACCTTTTTTCTTTTTTCTTTTTTTTTTAACTTTTATTAGTATTTATTTCATGCTGAATTTACTCTTAGACCATAAACTTTTATTTCTTCAGTTTCTTCTGAGATATCTTTTTCTTCTTTGCACCTTCCTCTTCTGGTTTAGGAACAGCCTGTTCTTTTTCAGTGAGGATCATCTCAGCTAGTAGGGAGAGCTTGTGTGTGGGTTAACCGCCCATGGGCTCTGTAAGTTCTTTGCCTCATCTTGGGAGCTTTGTTCACCTGGATGTGCTCAATGACCAGAGAATCTACGTATAAACCCTGAAGCTCACCATTACTCTCTGCATTTTTAAGTATGTGCAACAAAAACTCAGCACTCTTTTTGGGCCACTGACCCTGTGCCCAGTCCCACTGTTTGGCCCGGACACACCTACCAGCTCCACCATTGTCTCAACTGAATGGGACACATTGCTTCTTTAAAGTGACATCTTTCAGATACTTGGTGGCTTTTTGAACATGCATAGCCTCGATGGCCTGGATAGTTTCACAGGTATTCTTAAAATTAACACGAAGATTTGAACCTCTTGATTTGCATGATTTCATGGGGTTTTCTGGGTCAAGTGAATAGTGAACCATTTTCAGAAGTCACCTCTGGTCTTTTCATATGAGACTTTTTTTAAAGCACATATTTAAATCAAGAATATTGTTAAAGTCACTTAGATTTTTCTAATAATAGACTCAATTTTTAAATAAATTTGAATTATGAATGCTAGAGCACAGTATTAAAAGCATCATATCACTGTTTAATATTGATATGTTTACTAATTTGCTTTTAACAGTTTTGATTTTTCTCTTTATGCTGTTAAAAATAGAATCATTCATCTTTTAAATATTTGCTTATTGTGGAAGAAGTTTAAGTTAACTGAATTGTTCCATAAATAAAATGTTAGCTTCTTCAAGACTTATGAAGTAATTAGCAAAAACAACTGAAATTTTTGAGACATTTTACACATAGAAAGAAATTCAGATCAATTGTTCTGATGTCACAGCAGATGGCAAAACTTGCTTGATGTTCTTTCTACTCCTCTTTTGCTTTAGTAACATAATCATGATTTTGTTTGAAGCAGAAATGTCTTGAGTTAAAACATACTACATTCTTTGCAAGCTCTCCTGCAGTAGCTGTGTCCCATCAGTAAGCTTTTTCCCAGAACACAGAGGTGACGAGGGGAGCCTGAGTAGCTATCTTTAATTATAAACTATACTTTTGGATGGGAGCCATGATCCAGGATAATGCAGCAGAAAAGAAAATCTATATGGGCTGTAGAAAGTAAAAGGACTTTGTAGCTGTCTTACCAACCTGTCCCTGTCTCTGGTTCTACATGAAAGAAAAAAATATTTTTATTTTGTTCATCAACTATATTTTTAAATTTTTAGTTTTAAGGAGCTTATATATTCTACTACTGATATGAGCAATTCATATCAACTAGTAATGTTAAGCACTTCAAATATAATAAAGAGCATAGGATTTTTAAAAATAGTCTAATGTAGAATGAAAATTAATTTAAATGGGTCAGGAATTAGTTTTAAAGATGATCACCTTCATAACTTAAATGTGAAATAGACTTTGACAAACATTGACTTACGTAATAAAAAGAAATGTGAAAAATTGACTCCTTTTCTCTCTTGGATTAAAACTAAAGATTGATCCTTATGAATCTTGATGCTTTGTTTAACTCATTTATTTTTAGTTTTAAAATAAATTCATTCTGAAATCTTCCTTTGTTTTGATGGTTGCTTTCTACAAGATCTTGTCTGGGAAACTTGGAGATATAATCTCCTGAATTCAGTGACTTAAGTATCTCTATTTTTTTATTAGTAATATCTTAATTTCCTCCTACTTTTATAAATCTGTCTAAATGTCTCATTTTTGTTTTAGAAAAAAACTATAATTGTCTATTCTCTACATTCTTCATACCCAATCTGTACCACATGCTGTGTCTCAAGATATATTTATTTTAAAAATCATATACATACATGTACATATTTAAAGTATGGTGTAATATTATCATAATTTTACAAAGTATTCATAAGTATAAATTATATGTTAACCAGAAGTAAGAAATTATATAATTTTGATTGGTCAATATATAGCATGTATTGTTAACAGGTAAGAACTCGTGTGTGTTAATATACCCGTCAGCACGTTCAGAGTCCTGCGACTCTTTCTCGTGCTGTCACTGCTCCCAGCCCACTCAGGATAATGGCGACAGTTGGGTTACTGAACATTGGTAAAAAAAAAAACCCCAACAACTCTATGAGGGTAAAACAAAAGAAGTCTGTGTGAATTGTTAGATAGTCCACGAAAAGTCCTCCTTCAGCCCAAGACCAGATTGCAGTAGGAAGTGCAGGAAATGCAGGCAGAAACGAACACCTGGATGGAAAAGCTCCCATCTCAAAAAAATTACTAGTTGTAGTTTTCAGTTGTTATGCGAATCAGGTATCAAAACTGCTTTCACCAGAAAATGTGGGGAAATAGCTTTCATTGCACCTAAGTGTGAAATGATTCTAAGTGAATGAATTTGTAGAATAGCAACTGTTTCTTTTCTCAGAAGATACCTTAGTGTCAAGAAAGGATACAAGTTTTGCCCCCCTAAAGCGGAGATATTTTTTAGGATGGTGCCAATAATGATGCACAGTGGTCTGAGAAATAGCTCATTGCTGCAAAACTTTGTTTTCCTGGTCTTGTTATAGGTCAGGCTGAAGTGGATATCATGAATCATGCTCTATCCTTTTGAAATAATGGAAAAGTCCTGCTTTTGCCAGGACTGTACACTGGTTGATACAAAGATTGTATGTGGTATTGATGTCACCGCCAAAACAAAAAGCAACAAAATGTTGTTCTTGATGATGTTTCTGATAATGATCCCTAGACTCTGGCCATCAGGAGATCAAAGCCAACAGAAAGACAGTCATATGATGGCCTCAAAGAAGTAACTCTCGAATGGTTCCAGGTGGTAAAGAAAAATTTTGAGTGGGTTGCTAAAATGCAGGGTTGTATTGATCGGCTCAACTTCTGATCTCCGTCACTGAGAAAAGATCAAGAAGGCTGTGGAAATTTTGGCATTTCATATGAACTTTATGTAACCTCTAACCATAAAGGACCAGATGAAACTCTGAGGATTAAAGCTGAATATGAAGGGGATGGCATTCCTACAGTATTTATGTCAGTGGCAGGCAGAAGCAATAATTTAGGACCAGTGATATCTGGTAACACTGTGCAACCAGTTATTAGCTGTCCTCTCACTCCAGACCATGGAACTCAGGATGTGTGCTTTTCTCTTTGACTACCGAGTGGCCTTGGCTATTCAACCATACTTTCTCCAGAAGAATCAGTTCAGTTTGCTGCTCAGATATTTGGATTAAGCAACCATTTGGTATGGGTCAAACTGAAGCAAATATATTGAACAGGTGGAGTTCCTTGAAGCACGCTGAGAAGAAAATTTGAGAGGGCAATTTATAAGAAAGAACATCATTTCATTTATTAGGAGAAAAACTATAAATTTTTAGTGAAGTGGCCAGAAAAAAAAAAAAAAGCAAGAGGGAAAGATTTAAGTCAATCAGAGAAAACATAAAATTTACTGATGAATAAATCCTTCTCTGGACTAATGAATTTATAAAATATATGTTCATATTTAAAGATATTCTAAAATTAACTTCTAATGTACTATATGGTCATTGTTAGGTAGATAATAAATATATTTCTTAAATGCTAATGATGTCTTATGATAGAGCTCTGAAGTTACTACTTGACGTATATGCCAGCTCAAAAGTTCTAGAAAATTAAAATGATTTTATCTTAGAAAGGGTGATAAGCACAATAGAGCGCTCTTTCTCAATTCGATCTTTACAAAATTCTAAGGATACGGTTTTTTATTTGCAGTCAGTATCTCAGAAAATGGTGTGTATCTCCAGCTATTGATAGAGATGTTTTGATTTTGATTTTTTTAAAGAAAATTTGAGATTGGTGGCGCGGGTAGGGAATAGATGAAAAAAAGATGATGTGGGAGCCATGAAAGGGGACTTTTCTGAGAACATCTGATGGGCATCAAGGTAATTTGCCATGGAAAAATGTAGAGCCACCTTTGCCTTCCAGATGAAAGATGTAGTGAACATTGCTTGGCAATGGTGGGTGTCTCTGTGGAACATAAAATTCTTTTAATTCCAATAATACATATTTTAGTCACACTAACAATCCCCAACATACCATCATTTTCAGAAATTGGAATCTTCCAGGTGATAACCGTAACTAGCTTCTTTCTTATACTAGGGTAAGTCTGAGCAGTATACCCAGTGAGATTCACTTCTAAAGGAGCAGTTGTTGCTGAGAGGAATTATAGTTCATCATCAATCTATCAACCATGAAGACTGGAAATCACTGTTACATTATGCAGCACTGAGGATTTTACAGATCACTACACTTCCATTCAAGTGTCCACGAAACCCCTTAAACTTTATGTATATGCTCACTTTTATGAAAGGGATAATTTGTTTTAGCAAAAAAATTTAACAGTATCTACTACAAATGAAATCTCAGCAAGACCCTTCCCAATGGCCCACACTGTTTACACTTTTAACCTCTCTATCAAATGTTAACCAGCTGGCATGTCTTATCACTACTTTCACTTGGTTTCTGAGGGCGTGTGCTTAACCTAACCACTCCTTTCTTGGACTAAACACCAAGATATTCCAACCTCTCTTGATCATTTCTCTTATACTACTCTTAAAACTGATTTTTTTTTTTTTACTATTGAGTCTCCTCATTGTTTACAAATCATAGTTCAATCATCTTAACTCTTTCAGCTAAAACCAGCATTACTGACTCCCTCCTATGTCTGTAAACTTATATTTTCAACTGTCCATTTCTCTCTGTCTGAATGTTCCAAATCCAAACTTTATTTTGTCTTTCAGCAAGCCTGTAACTTATACTCACTGTACGAAATCAGAGACTTGATTTTATCCTCAACTTTTTTTGACCTTCATCTATAACTCAACACCAAGTCTTGAATTTACCATGTTTACCAATTCTCTATACAAAAGCCTCAAGTACAGATCGAATTTTATGTTAACCTGATCCAGGAGGTCTTCATTCTCAACCCAACCATTTTGAAATTCATTGTCCAAGGACTTACAACATAAACTCTTGTAATCTCTTTTGCAACAATGACGCCTTTGAAAATACGAATGCTGTTTACCCTCTCGCTAGAGAAGCATACGTACAAAAGTTACCAACACATGCCATTGGTTTTTGAGTTCCTTTGAAGCCTATTCATGGTCTTTAGGTTAGGAATTGCTGTAACCCACCAACAAAACTTGCTTTCCTTATAATTTTTGGACTATCATTTTTTGCGCCTTTATTTCTTAGAATATCCTCATTTCTGTCATTAAAATCTATATGTTAGTTACTAAAGCTACATTTTCAGTATCTGCAAAACATTCCCTACTGCCCTCTAGCTACAGGGGCTACAGTAATTCTTTTTCTTTTGGATTGTAAATTCCCAGTGAGAAAATATAATTTCATACCTTATTTCCCTCAGACTGCCTTATGATCTGATAGGCTATGGCTAGCTCTCTGAGATGAGGAATTATAAAAATCATGTGTTTTTAATTTTCCATGTCCACAAGAACAATTAAAATGATTTGAGATTAAGATCTTTAAAAAAAAACAAAAATACCCTTCAATACAATTGATGTTACTTTTGTCTTTTTATCATCAACATTGATTGATGGCTATTTTTATATCATCAATTTATTTTAATTGACTGTCATAATTATTTTTTTGAAGACCAAATTACCACAATCTGCAAAATGACAAAAGTCTTTTTACCACTATTTCTTCCGACCTCAGTTATCTGTGTTATTATCTGGCATCTGACCGTTCCCAAAGAGTTTAGTTTTCAGTTAATTTTTTCAGCCTAACACATGGAATCAGGTATTCTTATAGGAGTTTTGGTCCCCTTTAGATGAATAGGTTTGCCAATTACCAACACATACATATATATCAACCACTTTATTCTATAATATATAGAATAGTCATATCCACCACCTTTTGAGTTTGGGTTTAGAATGATAACTTCGATTATTCAATACTCTACAAATAGAATTTTTCATTTGAAATTATTATCATATGCAAAAAAAAACCTTTTAATTATTCAATGTGAACTCTCTGAGTCACTTTTTGAGCTCCCAAGTTATGGTCTCAAATCAAAATTTTAAAATAACACAGAGGTGAAAAATTTCTTAAAAATCTAATACTTAACATTAGAGAGTAATTTTTTTCATAACCTTTTTTTTTCTTGCTATGTTCCATATCATGTGCTTTACTTCATTTTATGTCAGCAAGTAAGATTCCAGCTAGGCTTTCTAAAAAAGTGTGGTTTAAAAACACCAATTAATAACACTGCAATTTAGTTATCCTAGACATAGCAATCACTATATTAAAAATATGAATTATCCTGAACATAATAAAACAATGTGTTTTAGCATTTTGTAGTTTTTACACAAGTATTTCCCCTGGCTAGATTTTAGAATGATGCTTCTTCTGAACCCTAACAATTCAGTTATCTCCCCACACATTTGCAGAAATCCCTGTGTCCCAAAACCAAGTTTAATTGCCAGCAAGTCCATATATTCAAAACATATATCTTGAAGTAGTTATTACAAACTTTAAAAAATTAAGTTATACCAGCATAATCAACATTAAATTATAACTTTTAATGTGTAAAAGGTTATATTTTACCTCCCTCCATTGACGTTAGACAAGGATTCATGACTTACTGACCGGAAGCTTACTGATTTCATTGATCTTTTCAAAGAGTCAGTTTTGGCTTCATTGAGTTTTCTCTATTGATTTACTATTTTCGATTTATGTCATCTGCTCTAATACTCTTTTCTTTTGCTTTCTTTGCTTTTAACTTGTTCTTCATTGTTAATTTCCTAAGATATAAACTTAGATTTTTAATTTTGGAATTTTTCTCCTTTTCTAATATTTGCATTCAGTGCTTTTTTTCTGCATCCTACAAATTTTGATAAGATGTATTTTCATTTAGTTCAAAATGTTTTAAAATTTCTCTCGAGCTTTTCTCTTTGAACCATGTACTATTTGGGAGTATTTAATCTTCATGTATTTGGGGATTGCCCAATTGTCTTTCTGTTAATGATTTCTAATCTAATAATATTATTGTTTGAGACAGACATTACATGATCTCAGTTCTTTTAAATTTGTTAATGTGTGTTTTATGGCCCAAGATGTCCCCTATCTTGCTGAATATTTATGTAATATTGATAAGAATGTACATTCTGCTGATTTTGGATAAAGTGGACTACAGATATCAATTATATCCAATTGTTGGTGATGGCATCGAGTTCAACTATGTCCTTACTAATATTCTCCCTGCTGGGTATGTGCATTTATGATAGAGGGATGTTGAATTCTCTAACTATGATCAGTGATTCATCTATTTTTCTTTGCAAATTCTATTAGATATTTGCCTCACATACGTAGTTTGACCCTCTGTTGTTAAACAGATGTGCATTAAAGGTTGTTATATCTTTTTGGAGAATTGACCCCTTTATCATTATATAATATCCTTTTTTATCTTTGATAACTTTCTTTTCAGTCTGCTTTGTCCGATATTAACAAAGCTATTCCTGCTGTCTTTTCATTAGTGTTAGTGTGGTACATTTCCTTCCTTCCTTCATTTACTTTTACTCTATATGTATCATTATATTTAAAGCGTGTTTCTTGTAGATCCACTCTGACAATATCTGTCATTTAATTGGTTCATTTAGACCATTGGCATTCAAAGTGATTATTAATATATTTGGATTAATAGCTTTGAACTCTTTGGGCAATGATAAGGTGGCTGGGGAAAGAGGCTGATTAGTACACAGAACAAGTCATCCTATCCATTTAATTATTAAAATCCTCCTTTGCCGAGCTCATCCTGTGCTATTAATTGAAATAGGACACAAATATCTTTAGGTTTTTGACGCATTCAGAAAGTTCTGTTCATATATATTCTCCTCAGGCTTTTTCGTCACCAATTTTCTAATCACATTCCTTCTAATCACTGACCATTCCAGCAAAACCATTGCCTGCCCCCTATGAATTGGTATATAATTACACATCTAACCATTTCTTCTTTCAAGAAAAAGAAACAACTAAGTGCATTTCTTGAGTTCTCACGACAGGGAGGATTTTTCTTTCTTCGCTCTTGTCCTTCAGTGATCCCAGAGAGAGGCTGTACTGCTGCAGCTGTGCACTTGCAGGTGGTGCCAGCATATTGTGCAAAACCATCCATAAATTGGACCCAAGTTTTCTCTTTGTCAAATGATAGAAGGAAACTTCCCTTGAGGCTGTAGTTTCAGGATGAGAGAAAGAAGGTAGTAGGGCAAAAGTGAGGATCGTGTATATTTAAACCATTTTTTTTTTCCAAGCAACTTACTGTGACTTTAGGGCCTGGTCAGGCCCAGTCTTCTATCTATACCACTCCCATTTGGTGACAGCTGCCGCTGTGCATATTCAACTTTTTGTTCGTTGGATCAGATAACGTTGGATCAGATAACACCCAGTTCATGACCGACAGCTCAAATCGCATAGTAACTTGGTGGCCCAGAGCTAAGCAAGGAGTCTCTATTAAGGCCCAGTGGAAGGCCAAAGTTCTTTCTCAAAAGGAGAGTAGTTTATCTGTAGAGGTTGGCAGGGATTTGTGCCAAAATCCTAAGGGTTTGCATGGTGATTCAGGTATAGAGACATACTTATTTCTCCAAATTTATGTTATTGATGTAGTGGACCAGTGTGTTAAGCCGTGAGGTAAGATGATGAAAGTGCATTGCTACTTTTCCCAGTCAAAAGCAAGCTGCTAAACCCTGGCTTGTGTAGCTCAGTGGTTGAGTGCCGGCCTGTGAACCAAAGGGTCGCTGGTTCAATTCCCTGTCAGGGCACATGCCTGGGTTGTGAGCCAGGTCCCCAGTTGGGCACATGCAAGAGGCAACCACACACTGATGTTTCTTTCCCTGTCTGTCTCCCTCTGTTTCCCTCTCTCTAGAAATAAATAATAAAAATAATCTAAAAAAAGAAAAAAAGCAAACTGCTTCTTGTGAGCCTTATTGACAGGTGGAGAAGACGGCATTTGCCAAAACAATATCTGTGTACCAGGTACCAGGGGATGTGTTAATTTCCTCAAGCAATAAAACCACATCTGGTTCAGGAGCTGCAATGCAGTCCCCATACCTGGTTAAGCTTATGATAATCCACTGTCTTTATTCAGGATCCATCTGTCTTCTGCACAGGCCAAATGGTTGAGTTAATGGGGATGTGATGAGGACACCATTCTGCATTTTTCAAGTTTTTGATTATAGCACTAATCCCCACAATGCCTCCAGGAATATGATATTGCTTTTAATTTACTTTTTTTTTTTTCTAGGTAGAGGAGTTCTAATGACTTCTGCTTGGCCTTTCTCACCATAATATTCCTCGCTCCACAGGTCAGTGAGCCAATGTGTGTATTCTGCCAGTTTCTGAGTACAATTATCCAACTCATGCATTCCTAAACTCAGAAGTAACCACCAGGTGGGTTTAGTGATACACTGGGCCCACTGCAAGGCTAACCTGAGCTAAAGCTCCATGATCACCTGACTTTCATAAGCCCCCACTGTGATTGATGGACCACTGTGCCCTTTTGGGTCTTCTGAAATTAGTGTCAGTTCAAAAGCAGCGTCTCGCAGTCCCTGAAAGATCTGCTTAACTTCTATTCTCTAATGAACAGTTAGCCTGATAAAAGGCTACAGATCCCTTTGCAGAAGGCTGTGAGAAAGAGTAATGGTAAATTTTTTTACAGTGCAACAGGATCCTTCTTCAAGGGAACTCAGCCTCCCCTTGACTCAAAGGCTTCTGGGTCTAAAAACTGCCTGAAGTTTGGGAATTGACTGAGGGGCTAGTGTTCTGCTTTTATATCATAGGTAAAACTTGTGTTCTCTTGACCTAGAACACTTCTCTTTATACAGATAAAGTAAGAACTTAGACTTTCTATTTCACTTCTGTGAATACCTTGATCGACTAGCCAATGCCACAGGTCCGTGTAACCCAGAATTCTGATTGCTATTTTGACTATGCTGTCCATTGTGGTGAGCACACCCACCTTGAGTTTAGTGGCTGAGTACGGCCGTGTAGCCCCTGCCACTTTGGGATTCAATTACATGCATTTTATTTGAGTCAATTATGCTTACTGTATTTAAGTTTCCTAAGTAGTAGCTGCTGCTCATACTGTAAGTTCTGGCTTGCGGAGAATAGTGATCAGAGTTCTTTAATGATGCTGAGTTTCCTCTCACAAAGTCATTTCTCACAGTCATAGTTAAAGATATGTCTTCTGGATCCACCCATGGTAGCTGAGTAGATCTAAAATGATAAATACACTTTAACATTACAAAGTACGTAAGTCTTTGACGTCCTTTCTCTTTCTCCATATTAAACTGAGGGAGATTGAGCATGTCTGTGTCACAAATGGTGGGCCACCATTTATTCGTGTTTTAACCAACCCACCAAACAAACAGGAAGAGGCCTTTCTAACTCCCTGACTTACAACATTAAAGACAGAATCTATACTTACTGAACCCATAACAGTAAGTTCAGCCAGATCCATCTTTGTTCCTTCCACCACTATTCCAGACCCTTAATATCCATTCCCAATAGATTCCTTGCTTTTCTGTCCTTACAAATTGGAAAATTCACGTACTTTTTTGGGGGTGTTGCAAACTTTCTCATAAATCACACTACACTTCTCATCTTTAGGGACCTTTTAGCACTTGAGCCAAGAAGCAAAGAGAGGTAATGGGGTGGGTTCTGAAAAGAATCAACATTGTCTGATAAGGCACCTGCCTCAGGGAGAACATTGTTTCCTCAGGCAATGCAGGGTTAATCTTCTCAGGTGAGAATGCAGAGGCTACTTCTACTGGAAACAGGAAGGCTGCTTTTACTGGGGGCAGAGATCATTTCTACTGCAAAGAATCATCAGAATTTAGGGGTTCAATGTCCACAGACATGGCAGACTGTGGTTCTAGGTTTGGTTTTCATCTATATTAGGCCTATGGCCACAGGAGGTAAAAGTCTCTTTCATGGGAGACATAGAAGATTTCAGGTTACTTATGTGGTGCTTAAAATAATTGAAATTCCTGCCCTGACTGATATGGCTCAGTGGATTGAGTGCTGGACTGCAAACCAAAAGGTCACCAGTTCAATTCCCAGCAGGGCACATGCCTGGGTTGTGGACCAGGTACCTGGTAGGGGTTGAGCGAAAGGCAACCACACATTGATGTTTCTCTCTTTCTCCCTCCCTTCCCCGTGTCTAAAAATAAATAAATAAAAATCTTTAAAAAAATAAATGCAGATTAAAAAATAATAATAATAACTGAAATTCCTGAATTCATCTTTTTTTTTAATCTCCACTTTGTCCATTGTGATTAGGAGCAACCCACCAATATCTTAATACTCTTATGTTTGACAAGTGTTTGAAAGTATCACATGCATGGTCACCCAGATCCTTCCTTTTTGTAATAGTTGCTTAGGAGTACCCCAGGGTGATATCCCACATATCTCTATAGCCAGATCATGTCATGGACTGTCATGATCTCTTTAATACTGGAAATAGAGTAATTAGTGTTTTTTAATTCTAATTGATTAGAGAGCCAATTCCAGAAACCCTAGAACCAACATCAATTCAGAAGATTCATATATATAGAATCATACACACACACACACACACAGAGGGGGAGAGAGACAGGTAACTAGATATTAGAATCAGGAGAGCTGTTGGTGCACTTTTAGTCTGCAAGACAGTAGACAAAGAACCAGGAAAGGCAATGTTTTAGTCTCACGCAAGGGCTGTCTGCTGGAGAATTTCCTCTTGCTCGGGAAAGGCCCAGGCATTTAATTCCATTCAGGACTTCACCTGAACAGATAAGGCCCACTCACCTTATTGAGGGCCATCTGCTTATTCAAAGTTCACTGATTGAAATGTTTATCTCATCCAAAATCATCTTCTAAGTTGATGGAAAGGATTAACTATCACAGACATAATAACTGCTTTCATATATCTAACACTCACTCTACCTCCCTAATTTGTTTTCTATATTTGTTGCTTTGAATGTGCAGTGTCGTTGGAACCACTCATACTTTGTAGTAATCTTTGCCCAAATGGCTTTGATTTCTCCCCTTAGTCTAATTCCATGCTCTTTTAATTTGGGGGAACTCCTTAAAGTTGTTGATCATTTTTAGCCATTTTAACATTTTCCAGTAATGTTATGTACTTATTTTAAAATTTGTTTTCACATACCAAGAAGAAAAATGTAAGCAATTTCAATTATTATCTTGATCCACCCTTACTTCTCGAAATACTGTGCTCCTCGGATTACATATTTTACTCTGCAGTTTTTCCTGATATGCCTTTTTGACATACTCTTCTCTAATTTCTTGAGATTCTTCTCCTCGGAGTTTTATACTTGACCCTTTATTCTTTTTAACTGCTCCTCTTAAGTGGGGTTGAGGTCAAGTATTACTATGTTTAAATGTGCACCTGAGAGACTGTCTAAAAGCTACCTGTCATTTGTTTTAGAACATAGACTATTTTCTAGGCCTTTCTTCTTCTTTTATCTGAAAAAGTGACTCGATAACTAAAATATCAGGAGCCTCCATGCTTGGCTGGTGTAGCTCAGTGGACTGAGCATCTGCCAGTGAACCAAAGGGTTGCTGGTTCGATTCCCAAGTCAGGACACATTCCTAGATTGTGGGCAAGGTCCCCAGTAGGGGGCATGCGAGAGGCAACCACATACTGATGTTTCTCTCCCTCTCTTTCTCCCTCCCTTCCCCTATGTCTAAAAATAAAAAATAAATAAAATCTTTTAAAAAATATCTGCAACCTCCAATTCCATAGAACTAGGTTATTCTAGATTTCATGTTATTCAACAGTATTCATTGTATTTCTGGGTAATATGGATGGGGCTTCTACCTAAGGCATGATATTGGGGAAGGAAATTATATTCACTGTTTAAATTATCTGCAAATGTGAAATAAAGTAAAGAAAAATTACGTATGTGTGCAAGTATATGTGCCTGCACATTTGTTGAAAATCTTATACCTACTCTCAGTGGGAAGGGAGCAGTGCGATCTGTCCAAATATGGTCATGACTCATCTCTCTTAAAGGAATATCTGCTCACTTGTGGCAAGCACATCCTTAGGTAGGTAGCAAGACTAAGAGTTAGAAAGCTGACCTGAAAGTTTTTTCATTACAAAATCAGGCTTTGAAAGACCTGTGGTTTCGCTTAAATATCAAATTTTCCCTTGATCATTTATATTTCTTTGGTACCAGGCTAAATATGGCTCATGGTTTTCATATAGAATGTCAATTCTCAGGGTTTCATAATAAATGACCAAAGTGCTATATTAAAAAGGATTCTAAGATCAAATATGTACTCTTTGTGAAAGAAGGCTATATTCAATTAATAATATCAACCATGGGTATCAAGAGGAACAAATGGAGAATTGATTGCTATATTCAATGTAACTTTGACCAAACAAATTCCCTGAAACCTAGAAATGTACTGTCATATATTTATTCAATTTATTGATTTTATTTATTGAAAATTATAAAATCTAAATCAAATTTAAAACACTTAATAGTCACTTAATGTCTGATTAATTTCATTACCTAAAATGTGTGGTATGAAAACCAAAATGCTTTTCAGTACACAAAACTGGTATGATGACTCTTTTTACATTCTACATTTGAGATTTCTAGATAGTGGTTAAGATTTATTTCCTATTTTCTGCAGTAAAATGTTTTACTCAATATTACATAGAGGTTTTTTTTTATTTACACATCTATGTAATTTACTAAAATGGACATCAGATAAGTTAGATTAAAATAATGATACTAGAATATCAAAAGAGGACTGAGATAAAGGTGCATCTCACAAGGTACTGTATCTGAGTCTGAAAGTGACTGAAACAGATCACTCTTTATGATAACTGATAATGTATGTTTAATTTAATCATTGTGCATCCCATTACAGTGTAAAGTACAGAACTGGTACCTGAGCCACTGTAGATTCACAGTATATTAGAAAACTTCCTTTTGGCACCATATCCAATATACTTGCTGCTCCATAAACAAGATTTTTACAACATTAGAGCAAAAAATCAGTCATATGACATTTCCTATCAAATTTTATAGACGATTTATTCAATTCGATTTGGTTGAAGGGATTCTAATAGAGGGTTGATAAATTTTGGAGAAAAGATAGATGCATGGAGACAAAAAAATAGACAATGGTAAGTGAAGACAAGCTTCTATCTTGTAATAACTTAGACTAACACTCAATTACATTCCAATGCAGGTCAGAAATAACACAGATAATACAAGCCTGATTATTACAGGCACACTTTATTTGGTTTTTAAATATAGTCAGAATGAAAGCATACACTCTGATTTTCACTTTGACATCTTTGATATTACACTATACTAATCAAATGGAAAAAAAGTCTGGCATTATCATAAATCATTGATAAAATTTATCCTAGAAAAACATAATGTTTTGTTTATTAAGGTGTTCAAATACACCGGGGCCTGTTGTACCAACCAATACACAGAGAAAAGTGTGGTTCCCTTTATTGAGTTATCATACTTACCAGATTCCAGAAATGTTAGATAAATGACTATAATTTTACAATGTGTTTCTAATTTTCCCCACAACTCTCTAATTCAGATGTTTCTCATTTGAACATCTACTATATTTATAATCTTTTTCAATCCAAAAATTATATGTGGGTTTTACCTCAGTACCTGTTTAGTCATGAAATTTAGTCTTGTTTCTCTGGTCAAAACCAAAGTTTCTCAGGGATGTGTTAATTGGCTAAGTAGGAATGGCTGTCAATATTTACCTGGACGTTTCAATGAGATTGGCCATTTTTAGTACTGGTTTAAATTTATTCCAATTTTTTAGTTGATCACAGTTAACTAAAGTAAGATAATGTGTCATAAATCTAATAAAAATGTGCCTACTCTGAAGGCTAAATGCCTATTCACAGTGGCAAGGCCAATCTTATCTTGAATTAATGTACTTGGGAAATAAAATACAGAACTGCTTGACATAGATGGGTTCTATTTAAAAAAATTGTATTTTGTTTCCTGTTGGAGTCATTGTTTACGGGTAGCATGTCTGCCTTTTCAACTGGCAGGTGATATGCACACTTGTCCTTCAAAGCCAAGCCAAGTGCTGCTTCCACCTTGACACCTCCCCCAAGCACTGCAGTGAGGAGAGTTTCTGGCCTTTTCGTTTGTTTATAGGACCTTCACTGAAGAGCCATTCCCTGAGGCCTATACATCCCAGGCTCTGATCAGCCACTGGCTTGTCTCATCTACTCCCCCAGCCTGCTTCCCAGCGCCTCTACCCACGGGCCCAGGCAGATGTGTGTTCTCAGTGAATATTTGCTCATCAAAATCAATTATAGGGCAAATAATTTATTTGTTCTTGCAAAAAAACAGACCAGATATACCTTCTAGAATATTTATTTATCCAGTTGATATTCGCTCTTACCAACACCCTATTGACAAATGACAATATCGATGTGTGCAATCCCAGTCATCCAACACTGTTGTGTGAGAATCTGCACTTCAGCATCTTCTTTATTCTTTTTCCCATGGTTTCCTAACATTCTATAATATTCAAATGGCAGATTATATTTATTGAGGGAAAAAGGACAGCAAGCTGTACCTAAATTTTCTTATTTGCTTCTACTCCACATTCATATGTTTCTAGAAATATGTGTACTATGGTCTGCTATTTTCCAGTGAAATTTGAACAAGAAGATTTAGTTTGTATCAGTGAAATTTAGATAGCACATTAACAATTCAAAAGTTATGAGATGGAATCATGCTATAAAGAATAATTTTATGTATTTTTGATATTCTATGAAAATCAATATAAGGTAAATTTTATTTAATGGTGGTTGCAAAAATACAAATGATTCCTTTTAAAGAGGTTAACAGTGATGGATGCCCCAAAATCATTAGATGACGAGAGTGGTACTTAAAAATATTATTTGGCAATTCAATTTCTGTAACACAAAGTATTATTCCATTTTTTCTGTTGAAAAGAAAAATGATCAATGTCTATGTTTTAAGATTATAACTATAATTAAACTTAAAAATCAAATTTGGAATTTTTTTATGATTTCAATATCATATGTCACTTTTTTACATTTAAAGGAAATATTAATAGAAGTGTAAAATTGTTATCTCTTTGGATATTGGTATAGAAAGACTATTATATTTCCTCAACTGTACATCTGATGACCAGACCTTTTATTTCTTATATTTTGACAAATAATTTAAGAGCTTGCTGCCATGCTTAACTATCTACTTTTGTATTTGTTTTTTAGGAGATAATTTTACAAGCATACCTTATCACATGTTGAAATTAAGAATCCAAGATAAATATTTATAGCTATCTTGTCTTATTTTTTCTTTTTCAAAATATGCCATGATAACATGCATATTTTATAGGTCATATAGAACATAGAATATGATCTAATTAATGTAAGGGAGATAACAAAGAATCAAATAACAAATTTGAAGTTAGGTTATAAAAAATATATTGAAATTCCCATTGTACTTATACTAGTCAAAATTTAGTAATTCTCAAGGAGTATTGTCAAATTATCAAAAGTGGTGTTTGATAATATCAATGTTGGTATGAATGCATGCATGCATCTAATTGTTTAAATACAAACAACATACCCTCAGGACAAAACTGTCATATATTTAGAATGTTGATATAATTTAATCGTAGAACACAATTAATTAGGAAAAAAATATTTCTTTGTGAAAATATGGCAAAAAAACACATGAGGCTGAATCAATCCAAGTAGATTTAAAACAATTCAATGTTATTTCCTAGCAAATCATTCCATTTGGTAATGATGGTGACAAAATGCATAAGACAATTTAGAGAAGTATTATTTGAGAATAAGAAAAGGGTGACAAGTACTTTCAATTTTCCTGTATAGTATATCAAGAATTAATGGATTTCTATTCTTTAGAAATGTAATTTGAAGGCATACATGTTATTTAAAATAGTAAGTATTTAATTGAAGTATAGGAGGGTAATACATTACCTATATTGCAGAGAAAAAAATTAGTGTATTTTATGTAGTCTAGTAAGTGTATAATGGCAATTTAACTGTAACCTTCTTCACATTTAAGATATTTTTTCAGTTATATTACTCATCTTATTTGGGTCCATCAATAATCTTTTAAAGTTCTTATGGAATTTTTCAAATTATATACAAAAGTAGGAAGCATATATTTTAATGAACCTTTAAATAACCGCGATCTATATGCTAGAATTATCAATAGTTTTTATTGTAGCATATTTTAGTCTTTCATTTTTTTTTTTACTTTTTAAAATTAAAATATACAATAAACTGTAAGTTAATTTAAATTGTACCTGCATAGAAAGCTGTTATATGCAACTTATTATAGAGCACTTATATCAGAGTTCCCCATGTTTTGAAATATATTCCAAATATATAATTTGCAGTCAAATAAAATAATACTTTTTTGATAGTTCAAATTAATTATTAAATCTATATTAAATTTGTTCAAGTGTTCGCCTAGGATTTGGTTAAATGCCTAATCCATGCTGATGCAATGATGGGCAGCCCTTAAATTAATTCAATTTAAAGACAGTATAGCAATTACTATATTGCAGTTAAACTTGTCAAAAACAAAAAACAAAATAAATGGACTGTTCTCTAAATTGTTAGTTGGTTTAAGTTAATAAGCTTTTTTTGTAGATATAAACTGAAAAAAAGACATTCATTAATTCATTTTGCCATATTAAAAATGAAAAATTCAAGGGACAGAATGTTCATTTTCCACGACCTTTCCTGCATTACACAGATGAGTCTCTTCTACCCTAGTGTTAAAGCCTCTTCTCTGAAGTATTTCTACACTTTGTCAACCTTGCTTTATTTTCAGAGTACATACAGTTTTTTATTCTGCAATGACCCTTAGCTATTTTCACATTGTGCCTGTCAGTCACAAACCCCATGGCATGTTTTAGATATTAATTAATAGAGTTGAATGAACATATGGTGATATACGTGGTCTAATTCAAGAACACAACTACCATCTTTAAGCTCTAGAGAGTCCTAGAATATCTAGGCCTTTAGCTGTATTGTTTAGATTGTGTTGGGTTTCAACTGGAAGACAGGCTAACCTAACAACATAGAACAAAAAAGAATTTGTGATATTACTTCCTAAATATACATTACGGTATCAATAGCTCAGACTTCCACATAGGGCGCTCAGTGATTTATATAGCTTTCTTGTTATAAAAGGTTATTTCAAGTTAACCAAAATCCTCCTTATTATTCTATAGCATAAAAACTAATAAAAATGTAAATATATTATCTGATAATTTTATAATGTTACATATAAACCATAACTCCTTGTCTTAACCATTCATGCATATGTCAGTATAGAATATTACATAAAAACCTTTATCCTCCATGTTTCCATAGAACACTAAGAGTAGACTTGCTTTAAATTATAGTTGTAAAGATGGGAAAATTATAATTCATTCTCATTTATGAAATAATTTGTTTTTAATTCACATGCTCATAGGTTGTTTATTTTCTCTTAGATGTGCTTTAAAAAAAAAAGAATGAATTTTTTCAAAGTTACAGCTATTTGAAAGCCTGGAATGACATAGCCGGGGGTGGTTACATAGTGGGAACTGTTATCATTTTACCTTTTATGTTTTTTCCTTCCATAAGCCTAATTTTGCATGAGAGCTACTAATAGCCAAAATTTAGTAAATATGTCTGGCAATTTGCTAAAATCTTTATGTATTGTCTCATTTAAGTTTCACAGCAATCCTAAGAGTTAGACTTCTTAAAATAAATTAGGAATGTAGAAGATAAAGAATAAAGCATTTTGTTTGTGACTGTCTAGCAGGAGATAAATATTACTCTCCCAGGATTGCAAGACATCTGGCAATTCTAGCCCTGCCTTCTATCGGTCAACAGGGCTTCTCCAGTCACTGTAAAAACCAAACCTCTTGGGCTCATTAGATTCCAAACACCCTCCTAAAAGCAGGACCAACTGTCCGAAGAACCATCACCTACAGGAAAGGATTCAATATATTCTGATCCTTTCATGTCTGTCTTCCCCTCAACTTGCCATTTTTAGGTTTTGAATGGTATATAAGGAAGTGAAAACAAAATAATAACTAATTTCCAAATATATCAAGCAGTTCCTCCATTGCCTCTCCCAGGCAGAGTTCTCGTCGTTCAAGATCCACATTCACGTTCACACTGCTCCTGTAGCACTTCCCAAGTGGACCATAATGCAACATAACACAAACAATCAATGTCCCCTTCATTAGAACAGAAGTAACTTCATTCGCAGTAACCATTTTTGCTTTTCCTGAAGGGCTGAAAATATTTTAAATGATTTCAACCCCTTTTAAAAAATATCTTTATACTATAATTGACAAATAATGTACAATAAACTACATTTTGATAAATTTGTCATGTGCATGCATCAGGGACGCTGTCACTGCAATCCCAGTAATGAACATACTCATCTGATCAAAGCTTTGCTCAATCCCCCTCCTGTCCTTACACTCCACCCATCCCAAGGCCAACACCAATCTACTTCTTGTCACTACACATTGGTTTGCAAGGTCTAGAAATATATACAAAAGAAATTATGCTGTCTATAATATTTTTGTCTGGATTATTATATTCAGCATAATTATTTTGAGATTCATTCCTTTTGTTTTATGTATCCCATCTTCTGTTTCATGTATCACTAGCTCGTTCTTTCTAAATGTTACTTTCCATTGTATGGATATAATATACTTTACTTATTCATTTCCCTTTAGATGAATATTTGTAATGTTTCCCCTTTTTTGCTAGTTAACTCGTACCTTGCAACCTTGCTAAATCATGAAATCCTCTTTAAATCATGCTATTATGCTTTGAAAATGTTATTTTACTTTGCTGCTTTTAATATTTTTCTTTATTTTTGTTTCTTATTGTACTAAATATATATTATAAAATATGGTTTAGATTAGAAGTGTATGAAAGTTTAATATAGTAGAAAGAGCTGAAGCTTCTCTTCTGTAAATATAGAAATAGACAAGTTTATAAAAAGACATAATATTTTCTCTCTTTTAGCTTCTCCACAGTGACAGCAATGTTACTCTTATTTTTTAATATCATGATAAAAATACAGTTAAATATAAAATATCTCAATAACCTGAAACAATCATTAGGTCATGATTTTTAGACCAGACGATCTTTAGGGCAAGGTCTATGTTTTGTTTTCCACGTAATGAATTCAGCAGTGCTCCACACATATTAGGCAGACAATATATTTTTAAATAACTCCATTTATAAATAACAAAATATCATTCTGTGTGTGATCTGAAAAAGGGAATTTGCCATACATATGAAGAATATGCAAATACATATGCAGAAAGCTGTTTAAGTGTTCCTGTAATATGAACAAGTCCTCACTTACATTCATTGACTTTAAAATATATTTGACCATATGGGCATCTGGAAAGATTTTGTGTGAAGGTAGAAACTATGTTATATAAAACAATAAGATTGGGAACACTTTTCATGCCTGACATTGCTTTCTTTATGATTTCTTATCAACAAAGTCGTTTTGCTTTAACCAAGGAGTGAATATTGGTGGTAATCTCTGGTAAAGCCACAGCAATATATTTCATGTCTGGGGACCTTTGGTGCCCTCATCTCACAATGCATAATAGAATTTCTTATCTTTGCAAAGCCAGGCCAGGCTGTGGCTATATGGGAGTGATTACATAATCCTTACCTTTCATCATCTTTAATTATAAGTTTCATCCATTTTATGACATCTAGCAATCTTTTGGCATTTCAGAAATTAATAACTAGTAGTTGAATTGTGGGGAAAAAAATGAAGGCATTTTTTCTGATTCATTCTCTATTCAACATATTTTTAATAAAACCTAACTCAGTATTGCCAGTGATGTCAAAGTGGGGTTGAGATGAGGATGCCTGGACTCGCTTTGTAAGTCTTAAATGCTTCTTTTTTCTTTTTTAAATGGGTTCAGGGGTCTTTCTACCAGCCAATGAATTGCTTGCTCCCAGTATCTAAAGCATCATGCAAGTATTGGCAAGACTTCCCCTGAATGGAATATCAAAGGAATGTTGGGTTAAAAGTCACAGACCTGGAATATTATATTTATTTTCCTTCCTTATAACAGTTCAATTTTAAATAATATTTTCAAAATGCATTAAAATAATTACATAGTTATAAATGAAATTAGATTGCTGAAGGATAGTTTTATTTGAAATTTAATGACAAACAAATATGTTTTCCATTGAAAACTGACTTTAGTTATATAAAGTATTATAAAACAAAAGTTAAATAGTGAAATATAGTATATTTATTAAAAAGCTGTGTATGTCATTTACAGTTTTTTTTCAGAATTTGTTTAGATATCTACTTTCAATTGTAGTTTAATGTTTTATTCTAAATGAAATTTAATATACTGGAACCTTATTGATTTTCCACTAGGACTTCTATAAACTTTTTGATATTGCATATTTTGATAAACTGTTTATGAATTTGTGTTTATTATCCATCAGATGTTAATCATTATCAAAAAATATTCTATGGGGAAGAATAAAATCTGGCTAATTTATTCAATAACAGGCAGAAAGTTTTTCCTTTGTTAGTAATTTCTTCTTCATACAAATGCAATATATTTTATGAAAGTTGTCACCAAAAATCTTAGAAATTAATTTTATTTAATGATCTTAGAAATAAAATGTTTTCAAATTTCTAGTCATTGTCACACTCAGAGTTAAAACAGTCATATCATTTGATATTCAATTCAATTAACAAGCTTATTTTGAGGCCCCACCATGTAACAGCTAACTGCTTTATGTGTTAAAGAAACAAGGAGAACAATAAATAAATAGCTGACTATTTTTTTACTAATACATTTTTATTTATCATATAATAAATCAAAATTAAATTATTGACACTATTCTGAAATGATAAAATTATCTTAAAAATAAGATTCAAAATTATTTTGCATCAGCAGTCTGCTTCACGTTCATTTCTACCGCACTCTAGGTTATGTTTCTGTGAAATCAGTAGTGTCTTTTCACATTGGATTTTCTGAAGAAAAACCTGCTAGATTCAGATGAATGCTGCATTATCCAGCAAGGTGTAAAATAGGGTCTATCAGAGGTCAAATCAAAACAAAACTTCATAAATAAGGACTGCAATGAATACATCATTAATTATTTTTTAAGATTAAAATTCAATCATTTATATTTTAAAAGAATTGTTCAAAAGATAATGACTATTGCTTTCAGTAGGCTTCACCTCAGTCCTCTACCATGTGTCTGTCAATATGAAAATAAAAAATGTTATTGATTAAACAATGAAGTATCTTCATTGACAGACTGTTATTGAATATGAATTAGTCACAGTAGTCATCTCTTCTAGGGTTTTAAAAATAAATATTTGATTCCTAAGCAACAGCCATTTAGCAAACAGTAATTCACTAAGTCAATTTACTGTAATAAGGCTGTTTTAATAGGTAAGGTAAGGTAAGGTAAGGTAATATATGAGTTGTAAGGTAAGGTAATATATGAGTTGTAAGGTAAGGTAAGGTAATATATGAGTTGTAAGGTAAGGTAATATATGAGTTGTAAGGTAAAGTAAGGTAATATATGAGTTGTAAATTTCACTAATCACAATTTTATTAGCCAAAAAGTATAGTTTTAGGTCCATATATGTTAATTTACATTTCTTATATGATGATTTAGAATTGTTTTTCTAAACCATGCCGTATCCTTATTCTTATTTCTTCTTTCCCTTATATTGCATGAGCATCCCAGTCATCCAACCTCATCTACTAACCTTAGCTACAGACTCACAAGCTTCATTTTTCTCCTTCAACAGCACTTTTCCTCAAGCGTTAAAAAATTGGGTGGTTATGTACAATTTACCGGAAAATAAACTCAATCAAAACTGATAATTAGCAGACCTTCTACTCATTTCTGACATTCTGACATCCCAAGTTGTACATGGTATTAGCATACAAGAAACTCAACTTAGTTCAAAATGGTCATTTATTTGTTCTGCTACAGTCATCTAGAAAAACAGAATGAACCTTTCAGGCTTTAGTAGTGCCCACATCAAGATCTCATAAATAACCTTGTCTAGATTAATACCCTCATGATGTAAACAACTGATTGTTGAATTTAATCTTCATAACAATTCTATAGTTAGGTCTATTTTTTCTGTAAGCATGAAGCAATTGAAACCAAATAACTTGCTGAAGTTTATGTGAGCACATTTTGGGGATACACAAAAAGAACTGGTTTGACTAGATTTCTTGTTGTGGAAGAAAATAATAAAAAATTGAAAATAAAATAAAATAAAAGCTAGAACAGAAGACTTGATGTGAAGGCAAAGATGTAATTTGTTAAGTAAGAGAACATCAATGAATGCTTTTGTATATGGCTATGACAAAATTCAAGTTCTGCATGGGAAAGATTAATCTAGTACCTATGAGATTGGGTTAAAGAAGGTATAAATTTCACATTAGAATGCCAATAAGGACACTGGATATATGTTTTTCTTGTTTCACTTTCATTGTCTAAGAGAGATCCTTATGTTGATCAACAAGGACTACAATAATAGACTCAGAACTCATCTAACTTCAGCTTTTCATTCTTCAAAACATATGCCTCATTGTTACCAGACGAGCTTTGTGAAACACCTATACCATTATGCAAGTTCTTTGTTTTAAAATTTTTAATGGCTTGCCCCGGCATTCAGAAAAAAATGCTTTACATTATTGTACATTTACAAATATTGTATATATTATATTTGAGGCATTTCATAATGTATATAGACTCCCAGTCCTTTTTCTCACCTCTCTCCAATCTCTACATGCCATACCATTTTTATATTTCAGCACACCAAATACCTGTTTCAATTTTAACTCTTCTGAGTCACTGCCATTTACATGTTCCATAAGCCTAGAATGCTCTTTCCTAAACTCTTTTTTTTATTGTTGTTCAAGTACAGTTTTATCCATTTCCCCCTCACCAATCTTACCCTTCCCACCAATCCCCATCTTCCATCCATGGTCCTGCACCCTTTTGGCTTTGTCCATGTGTCCTTTATGCATGCTCTTTGATGACTCCTTCCCTTCTTTCTCTTGTTATCCCCCTCCCCCTCCCCTCTCCCCTCTGGTTACTGTCAGCTTGTTCTTTATTTCAATGTCTCTGGTTTTATTTTGCTTACTCGTTTGTTTTGTTGATTAGGGTCCACTTATAGGTGAGATCATATGGCATTTGTCTTTCAACATCTGGCTTAGGATATTGCTTTCTAGATCCACCCATGCTGTCATGAAAGGTAGTAGCTCTTTCTTTCTTTCTGCTGCGTAGTATTCCATTGTGTAAATGTACCACCACTTTTTGATCCACTCATTTGCTAATGGGCATTTAGGTTTCTTCCAACACTTGGCTATTATAAATTGTGCTGCTGTGAACATTGGGGTACATAGGTTCTTTAGAATTGGTGTTTCAGGATTCTTAGGGTATAATCCCAGCAGTGGAATCGCTAGGTCAAAAGGCAGGTCCCATTTTAGTTTCTTGAGGAAATTCTATACTGTTTTCCATAGTGGCTGTACCAGTCTGCATTCCCACCAAGAGTGTACTAGGGTTCTCTTTTCTCCACAACCTCACCAGCACTTCTTGTTTGTTGATTTGTTTATGATGGCCATTCTGACTGGTGTGAAGTGGTATCTCATTGTGGTTTTCATTTGCATCTCTCTGATGGCTAGTGATGTTGAGCATCCTTTCATGTATCTCTGGGCCCTGTGTATGTTCTTGGAGAAGTGTTTGTTCAGGTCCTTTGTCCATTTTTGAATTGGGTTATTTATCTTCTTGGAGTGTAGTCATGTAAGTTCTTTATATATTTTGGAGATCAAACCCTTGTCAGGGGTATCATTTGCAAATATATTTTCCCACATTCTTTATATGATCAAAGTTATTCATCTCTAGAGACTAGCCCAGTTTCACTACCACCCCAGTTCAGGAACACATTCCACTCTCTAAGATTTCATTTAACATGCTTACCTTCCACTATTACGACATTTATCTCATTTTATGTTACGTTTATGTTTATATGCTTGTACACCTAGAATCATGGCACAAAATCTGTGCTAATAATTAAATTTTGGAAAATTGTCCCTACTAATAAAAAGGCTCTGCTCAGTTTGAATTATATGTTAGCCAAAACCAAGAAGAAGCAAAGCTCCCAATACTCTATGCATTTCTGAAAGGGAGTGGCACTTCAAGTCACACATACTGATCAGCTAGATACTCAATGATAGTCCAATAAGGCAAAACCCATATAACAAGGGAACTAGTCACCAGTTTAAAGAAAATAATTAAGGACAGCTCCATACCATGCCATATCACAACCCTGCCACCTCCATGAGCAACATGCTAAAGACGTGGACTTGGGGAGTACCAAAGTCCCATGGAAGCAAGTCCTGCTCTGTAGGGCTGACTCCTGCACAGCAGCTCTTCTGCTGTAGTCACTGCTAGTCCTCACAGACGATTGGCCTAGTGATGCCAACAGCAATCAAAGATCAACTACAACAGGACAGTGCACTCAGACCACATGGGCACACCTATAATGCCTAACTGGGGTAACAAGGGAGGCTGTGCCACTGTGTCCTAGAGGACACCTATTATATAAGGCTACTATACCAAGTGTGGGAGATGTAGTGGCTCTACATAACATAAAAACAAATTTAGGGAAGCAGACAAAATGTGGTGACAAAAAAACAGGTCCTAAATGGAAGAGCAGGAAAAATCTCCAGAAAAAGAACTAAATGAAATGGAGGCAAACTACCAGACACAGAGTTAAAAACAGTGGTTATAAGAACGCTCAAGAAACTTAGTGAGAACTTAGACAGCATGAAAAAGACATAGAAACCACAAAAAAGAGCCAGGCAAAAGTAAAGGATACACTAGCTGAAATGAAGAATGACTTATATGGAATCAATAGTAGAGTAGAAGCCAAGAATCAAATCAGTGATTTGGAATATAAGGAAATAAAAAACACTGAATTTGAACTGCAAAAAGAAAAAAAGAGTAAAAAATAAAAAAGCTTGAAGATGATGCAAGACTCCTCTGGGACAACTTTAAGCATAACAGCATTTGCATCATAGCCATGATGGAAGGAGAAGAGAGAGAGCAAGAAGTTGAAAACCTATTTGAAAAAATAAAGACAGAAAACTTCCCTAGCCTGGTGAAGGAAATAGACATACAAGTCCAGGAAGCACAGAGAATCCCAAGGAAAATGAACCCAAAGAGGCTCCCACTGAGACATATTATAATTAAAATGCAAAAGGTTAAAAACAAAGAGAGACTCTTAAAAGCAGCAAAGGAAAAGCAGTTAGTTACCTATAAAGTAGGTCCCATAAGACTGTCAGCTGAATTCTCAACTGAAACTTTGTAGGCAAGAGGGAAATATTGAAAGTGATGAAAAGCCAGTACCTAAAACCAAGATTACTCTGCCCAGGAAAGCTATCATTTAGAATCAAAGAACACATAAAGAACTCTGCAGTAAAAAAAACCAAAAAACAAAAAACATGCTAGAGTTCATCACCACCAAATCAGTATTCCATGAAATGTTAAAAGGTCTTATTTTAGAAGAAGTAGAAAAAAGATAAAAAATATAGACATATCCATCAACAATCTAAAAAGCAAAACAAAGAACAAACAGGAAAGGAACAGACTCGTGCATATAGAGAATACTTTGATAGATGCCAGATAAGAGGGGAGTTATGGCCATGGGTGAAAATGGTGAAAGGATTAAGAAGAGGAAATTGGTTGTTGCAAAATATTCATGGGGATTTAGAGCACAACATAGGGAATATAGTCAATAATATCCTAGTAACTACATATGGTGTCAGATGAATACGAGATGTATCAGGATAATCACATTCATGTAACATCTATTCACTGGGGTATCCACCTAAAACTAATATAATATTGTATGTCAACTGTAATTGAAACATAAAAATTATTAAAATGCAAAAAAGGATATGTGATAGTATTATTATATAATTTATTTAATCATGATGGCTTTCATTATGCAAAATCATTCGTATTTCTTTAACATTAGGGAAAATCCTGTAGGAACGCTGGACAAGTGCTTCATTTTCAGTAAGTTACCATGGAAATAGGTTTGCCAGGTCAGAACAAGGTTTGGCTGATTTTAAGAATTTAAGAGTATGTTTACTCCTAGTCAACTATTTAAAATAGTAGTTGATAAGTGGAGTGAATGTTGCTATTAGTTTGAGCTATATCAAGTATTGAACCCAAAAAATGTATACGCAGGAAAAGGCAGATATCCTAGTTCAACAAGGAATAAAACAAAATAGTGAAGGTAATTTGCCAAGACAAAAGCAAGATTAAGAGTAGGTTAATCTTGCATTTCCAGAGTGCTTTTGTAGACATATAAATCAATGGAGCAGTGTAGAGAGCAAAGAAATGAACCCACAACTATATGGTCAATTAATATACATTTGCCAAAAGAGGCAAGAACATACAATGAAGTAAAGAAAATGTATTCAACGAGTGGTGTTGGGAAAATTGGACAGATATGTGCAAAAAAAGAAACTAACCGTCTTCTTACACTATATACAAGAATAAACTCAAAATAGATTAAAGATATAAATGTAAGACTTGAGATCATAAAACCCAGAAAAAAACATAGGCAATAAAATCTTGGACATTTCTTGTAGTAAAATTTTTATAATATATCTCCTCAGGCAAGAGAAAAAAAATAAATAAATAAACAAACAGGACTATATCAAACTAAAATGTCTTTGTACAGCATAGGAGACTATCAACAAAATGAAAAGACAACCCAGTAAATGAGAGAACATATTCACCAATGGTACATCTGATAAGGGATTAGTATTCAAAATTTATACAGAACTCACACAACTCAACATCAAACAAAAAACCCCAAATAATCCAATTATTTTAAAAAACAGGTAAAGGACCTGAATAGACACTTCTTTAAAGAGAACATACAGATGGCCAATAGACATATGAAAAGATACTGAACATCACTAAGCAGAGAAATGCATTAAAAGCACAAGGAAATATGACCTTGCACCTGTCAGCATCAACAAACAAGTGCTGGTGAATATGCAGAGAAAAGGGAACCCTCACACTCCGTGGGTGGGAATGCAGACTGGTGCAGCCACTGTGGAAAGCAGTATAGTTACCTCAAAATATTAAAAATTAAATTGCCTTATGATCCAGCAATTCTACTTCTGGATATAAGTCCAAAGAAACCTAAAACACTAGTTTGAAAGAACAGGTGCACCCCTATGTTCATCGCAACCTTATTTACAGCTGACAGGTTGTGGAAGCAACCTAAGCACACACCAATAAAGTGGATTAAAACGTGGCGGTACATATACACAATGAAATATTAGTCAGTCATTAAAAAAATGAAATCTTATCACTTGGGCCATCATGGATGGACCTAGAAGGCATTATGCTAACTGAAATAACCCAGTCAGAAAAGATAAATACCACATGACTTTACCTGTATGTGAAATCTAACAAATAATATACACAAACAAACAAAACAGAAAAAATCTCATAGATACAGAGAACGGACTGATTATTTGCCAGAGGTGAGGGAAATTGGGGGCCTGGGTAAAAAATATGAAGGGATTGAATAATACAGATTGGTAGTCACATAATAGTCATGGGGATGTAAAGTATAGCACAGGGTACATAGTCAATAATATTGTAAAAATTATGTATGGTGCCAGGTGGGTACTGGAACTATAAGGGGAACGCTTTGTAAAAAATACGATTATCTAACCACAATGTTGTACACCTTAAACTAATACAAAATAATATTGAATGTAAACTATAAATGGAAAAGTTAAAAATTAAAAAAATGCTATTTGTATTTACTATTAGAACAGATCTTAAATGTTCTCACACACAAAAAAATTATAACAACGTGAGGTGATGGATGTGTTTAACTTGTACTAATTTCACAGTATATATGTATATTAATTCATCTTGCTGTACACCTTATGCCCCAACTGGTATAGTCAGTGGATTGGGCACGGGCCTGCAAACCAAAGGGTCACTGGCTTGATTCCCAGTCAGGGCACGTGTCTGGGAAGTGGGCCAGGCCCCAAGTAGGGGGCTGCAAGAGGCAACCACACATTGATGTTTCTCTCCCTCTTCTCCTTCCATTCTCCTCTCTCTAAAAATAAATAAATAAAATCTTTTTTAAAAAGAACTGATTACAAAATATTACAATATTTTTATAGCATTCTCACCAATGCCTCTCCATGATTTTCGATAGGGATAATGTAGTGTTCTGTTAAATTTTAGAAAATAATATTTTCTTTCAAAATAATAGTATTCAAATATTCTATAAAGACATAGGGAATGTGAGTAGTAACCATGTTGTATATTGCATGGTCATGATGTATTTCAAAACTGGAAGTTTGTACCTTTTGACATCCTTCATTCACTTTGCCCACCTCTTAACCCCTCCTCCCCTCGTAGAACCATCAACCTGTTCTATCTCTGAGCTTGTTTTTATTTTGCTTTGTAGATTCTACATGTGAGTGAGACATATGGTATTTGTCTTTCTATGTCTGATTCATTTTACTTAGCAGGAACTTTTTAGTTTAATTTAGTTCCGTTCGTTTTTGCTTTTGTTGTTTTTGCTTGTGGTGTTACATCCAAAGAAAAAACAAACCCCAAAAAACAAAAACACTTCCAAGACATGTCAAGGAGCTCACCACCTATGTTTTCCTCTAGAAGTTTTCTGGTTTCTGGTTTCAGGTCTTTCATTCAAGTACATTTTGAGTTAATTTTTGTGTATTGTGTAAGATACTAGTCTAGTTTCTTTCTTTTGCATGTGTATGTCCAGTATTCCCAGCACCAGTTATTAAAAAGACTGTCTTCTCTCCACTACATATATTTAACTACTTTGTTCTGTCTCAAGATTGCTTTGGCTTTTTAGCATCTTTTGTGGTCCAATTTTTAAAAACAATTCTGGATCTAAGAAATGTATCAATTTGGCAGATGCAGTGTATACTCTGGTATAAGACCCAGATTTCTCATTCAGAACCCAAATATTTATTCCACCAGCTACTAGGCAGGTTAACTATTGACAGATCACAGATGAATTCATTAGCTTGACCTGAAAGGACCTGCCTTGCCCAAGACCATGCCTTGTCTCCTGATAGCAGCTTGCATTCAATGACCAGTTCACACTGGGAAACAAAGGCCTGGCTCCCTTGTCTTGACTGAGAACTGCTATGAAGGTCCATCTCTGCTTCAGAGTCCCTCATAGGATCAGCCATGTCCTCTGCTGAAACTGTGTCTCGCAAATGAATCACAGCTTTCCTTTTTCCACTGCTAGTGCAGCTTCCATCACCATTACTGGTACCATCCCAGAAAGAACTCCCCAATAACTGACCAGCCAATTACATTTGTGTTACCTGCACACAAATCTAATTTGCAGAGTCTATTTCCAAGGTAATCTAACTTCAAACATGAGGCCTACTTTGGAGGTTACCATGGTATTAATGTGAGTGAATATGATCCCCAGATAATGCCTAATAATCTTCAATTATAAAAGTAATAGTTGTACTCTTTGATAAAAATATTTTATGATCACTTGTACCATTAACATTACCAAGGGGATAATGAGTATGAACCTACAAATAAGGTCATAACAATTTATAATTTAATAAATGTTGAGATAGTATTTATCTACTTCCTGCATTTAACTGTTTCCTATATGCCACATGATTATACATTATCTTCATTCATTTTTCATTATAAACTTCTTGTGATGAGAAAAATCAAAGCTTCGTATTAAGTTATTTGCTCAGCATAATTGAATACAACCAACATTCAAACATGGGTTGCATTATTCTAAGGTCTTTTTATACTGTGAATTTTTTGCCCTAAGGGCTGCAAACCTGAGACCAAATAAGCAAAGGTCTATCGATAACACTTGTGGAGTATGTGAGAAGAAACGGTGGATGAGAAAAATGGGTGCAGCTGTAATTGGAAGAGTGTTTTCTAAATAGAAAGCCTTTCGAGGAGTTCCGCACCCCACTCCAAAAAATGATAGCTTTATTAGAATGATCTACATTAGAGGAAAGCAGTACAGATCATGGTAAGTGGCTCACGATATAAAACCATTGGTGACTAATGCCTTAGCTAGGGACTAAGGGGAATTATAAACAATATTCATAGCTAACATTACTTAATGCTATTTATCTGTACTTGCTAAAAAATTATTTTCGCTACTTTACTGTTAAAGAATTTGTAACAGGAAAAGAACCATCTTGTTTAACAGAAAATGTTTCCCAGATTTTAGGGGTTGGTTTTGAAAGAGAAGAATTGCGATAGTCTTCTAACCCAAAATACAATAAATATTTTATAGCGTCCTTGGTGATTATCATCCTTGATATAACTTAAAAATTTTTTTTTCCAATTTAGGTGTCACTTTGTTATCCTTAAAAAGTTGTGAAAATGTGCTAGTCCATGGCATCATTATATGTAAAACGACAATAAGGGAGAAAGATAACTTCATGTAATTAATAATAAAACTTTTTGAAAAGCTATTTTTAGAAGGGTTTTTATACAAAGAGGAAGAGGGAAAATGCTGAGCAGTGCTGTGGGGAGGGGGCATCCTGTGAGCTTTCTCTGTGTTTGTGTTAACTAATCAAACATGAACAAAATGTCCTGCTCTCTATTATGTTGTTTGTTATAAAAGTGCTTCAGATTTAGTTTTCATGAAAGTACTTAAAAAAATCCTTCTTACAAGCACGAACACTCATAACACTTCAGATAAACATAAGTGTCTGTTGGCCAAAACTGAAATGCACAAAAATATGAATCCCAGATAGCAAGAAAGTATTTTTATAGGTAATATCTTGCTTTTGTAAAATTACAACAACATTTATAAGATGTTTAGCCTATTTCTGAAATAAAGCCAGTACTTGTCTAAAGACTTATTCAGGTACAAACTTGGGGATGAAGATATTTGTAGAGTCTGAATTCTATGGTCAGTTGGTCAAAATGCATTTCTATTATATTAATGAGATAAAGTTATGCTCAGAAAGCATTGCCAAGATTACTAAGTGATGAATAATTTAACAAGAAAATTAATTCACAAAAATATGGAGAAAAACTGACAAGAAAGCAATGTACCTTGGAATAGAATCTTGTCACTTTTTTGTAACGCTCATGTTGTACTAAGAAGTGAGGCTCTCTGAGTCAATAAGACTTTCAGAGGGGTGTCATTTTAGGATATAATTTTATTAAGATATGATGCAGAAAACCTGAAAATAGCTAGGAAGAGGGGGAATCTGAATAATAATTGAAATAATTTTCTACAATGAATATATCCTAGAATTGGAGTAGACTTTTTGGAGAAGGGAGGGGATAGTTTACAGTTGGATTATAGAAGGATTTACCACTTCCAGCAGGATCAGAGGGAATTTTTACCACAAATCAGAGATGTCCAGATAAGTTAGTAATAGCTGAAATACTGAGCATCAGACATATGAGTGAGAGAGACTTTCTAGCTAACAGAGAACCAGGGAATAAAAGAAGGTAGGCAGAAAATTGCCAGAAACCACTGTGTGTAAATTAGTATGAGAGATTAAATGCAGCACTTACTCATTTATTTATTCAACCAACAATTATTTACTGAACATTTACTATATGTCAGGCACTATTTTGTAGTAGGCACACAAAATTCTTTACGCTCACAGTGATTTTAGCCTCAGAGGAGAGATAAATGATAAAAAGTGAATATCTAAGTATACATTTTGTTAGCTCTTGATCAATGTGAACTAGTAAATTAGAGCATGGTAAGTAAATAAGTGTCAGGGGGGCATTACATTTTTTGATAGGATACCCAGAAAACACCTCACAGAGAAGGTGACATTTGAGAAAAGTCCTAAAAGAATTGAGAGAACCATACAATAATCTGTGGTAACAGCATTCCAAATTTCCTAAGGCGGATCGGATCATACCCGGACAGTGTGACCATAAAGAAATGAGCAAAGGGTAGAAGAGTAGGAGATGTTGTCAGAATAAAGGTAGATTAGGCAGGTTTTTGCAAGTCATAATAAAGATTTTGAATTTGAGTCACGCTGGAAAACTGTAATATCAATGAATTTTGTGATTCAGTACAAACAGTACTAGATTTAGTGTCTATGTCTTAAGTCAATTTTTTTTTTTAAGATACATGTTTTGCCCCCGATATAATCAACAACCAATCAGCTACAAATATCCACTACCTATCACTCAATAAATATTTGAGTGTATACCAGGATGCAGTTAGTCCTTAATGACTCCTTAACATAGAGTCTTCATTTTCAGTAATTCATTCCTTAGACTTCCGGGAGGCATGATACAGCTGTTTGCCTGGATTCTAACAGTAGCTCTGCCTGTGTGTGCTATGTGACCTTTGTAAGCACCTAGGGCCTCAATCTTTAAAATGAAGAAAATAAAAGTCTAAATACAGCATTTAGGATTAAAGTGATAGACTATGAAGCAACGTCACTTCTTTCACAGTAAATTTCAATTAATATTATCATTATTACATTGTTACTATTATTAAAGCATTAACAGGTCAAATTGTCAGAAATGGACATATATGCAATTAACATGTACCACGTTTTAGTTACTTCCCTGCTGCCAGCACATCTTTTTGATATCATGGCATGTTTCTGAAATAGCAAAAGTAAAAAGAAACTTGGGCTGACAGTGAACTTTAGTTGATTCCAAGTTCCTTTGCACTTGATGTCAGACTTGCTCGTATCTGTTAAAGATGAATTTCTTGCAAGCTCCTCTTCCACGCATTGATTAATTCAAACAGACTTCCTCTGGGTTTTTGGCGTGTGTGTGTATCTTCATGTAAACAGAACTACAGATGGTTATGACAAGTTCTTGTTTGTGCACACCAGAGGGCATGCTGTGTGGCAAATTGCACTCTTGTAGATTTCAGTAAATTTCCTTCCAGTTTCATTTTTCCCTGTAACAGGGCATGGTATGGCCCATGGCGAACAAATGTAAATCGAAAATAGCATAGTCACAAAATAAGGTGCCAATAAAATAACGTTTTTACTGTATCAGGCTTTAATAAGACTTGTAATTGGTTTTGGTTGTCAAACATGTGGGTCAGTTAAAATAACATTGAAAGTAAACTAGATGCGATTCAGGAGTTTACATTAAGAACTCAATCGAATGAATTTTGCTGTTACCACAGAAGAAGCAGAGATGCTGTGTCAGAGATGTCAACATGCACTCATTTGATCTAAAACCTTAATGTATGTCAAGAGCCAAAAGAAAGGAACTAATTTCTAGTTTATAAAATTAAAATAATTCTATTGCCTAAGTGAAATGGTGGTAAAATTTATTCACAACTCTATATTTTTGACACCATACTTGTGAAATAAATGACACAAATATTGGTTTAAAAACAGGTAAACTCAGAAACCTCTGCAGAGTTACATAAAGGCCAAGTTCTAGCATTGGGTCACCAGGTAGATATTATTAAAAGGGCTTGATTTTGGTTTTTGCTACCAAGGAAAGACTTAAAAATTATGTGCCACACTCAAACTCTTTCCCTATATTGTCCTTCTTTTAAGACTAGTAATATTCAGGTAAATTATACCAAAGAGAACTTAAATTATATAAGATCCAGAAAGTACAGTAATCAACTTTATGGAATAACATAGTAAAGATTTTATTTTCAGAGAAATACAAAGAGTGCATGGAATAGGGTGTCTGAATGGAAAGTAATCCATTTCTGTGATTCCAGTTGGTTTCCTTAATTTACTTTAAATGCATCTTCTAATTAGAGTTCAATAAAGTTCATATACATGTTAATCCTCAACAAATTCTCAATAAAATAACTTCTCACATTTCATAATAGTGCAAAATACCAATTTGATTATTATTACTTTCTTCTGTTTTAAGGAATAGAAATTGGGAAAATAAAGCTAAAAAAGTTGACACCAAGAATTAGAATTGAGATTTTCTAACTTTAATTCTATATTCAGTCTTTGAATCTGTAGCACTATGCACTGGAGAAATTGAACAAAATATTCATAGTACATTTCATAAACTTATATGTATAAAACAATTGCAACTTCCAAAGAACTTGAAAAATTTTTATAAATGTATAAAATTTTTCCCCACAGCAAGGGCTTAGTCCTATCAAATTTCAGGTTTAAACTTTGGCTGCTCTAGAGCAATGAAAGAATAAATAGAGGATGGAAGGATTTTTGTAAGAGTGAGAATATTAACTTTTTTCATTCTTGTGTAAAAAAATAAAACCCTACTAAAATGATTTTCGCCAAACCCAAAATATTTACCTTTAGGTTTAGAATAAAGAATAAAATTTCAGCTCAAAAGGATTTTTCTGATGAAGTTGTACGCTACTGAAAGACTCAAGTTCTAAATCACTTTCAACTTTAAATACAGTGTTTATGATTACAAAGGTTAATACTTAAATACTTTTTATTGATCTCAAAAGTGATAAAAATTAAAAGGAAAATACAAATAGTTAATGTAGCAAAAGCAACATGAAGTTTTTACAATGTAGTATGATTACTAACTTTGAGATAGGTCATGAAACCAGGGAAAAGTCTGAATTTGGGAAATGAAAAACTAGTTTATTCTAGTAGAAATATATGGTAAGTAATTAAACAACTAATCACTTTTCATTTAGTAACTAAAAATCTCATGTATCAGTCACTGATTGTAAAACACTGGAAAAAATACAAAAATTCTAAGGTATAGATCATTTATTCTGGAGGAGTTTTACTGAGTAGATCTTATTTGGGAATATGGATTAAAAATGAAACAACCACTGTTTTAAAAATTAAATACCATAAAGTATTATGTTCATAGATTCATTAATAATGAATTTGTAAAGGATTTCCAAGATACTCAATTTCATTGTTCTTAATACAGTGTTTTGGGCATTTTGTCCAAAACATTGTCATATTCCCCTTTTTTATGAATAGGAAGCTAAAGCATTATAAAGGTAACAGAAACAGACAGCAGACATTAAGTCATTCACTGGACAGAATCATACTGAATGTAACAAATATGTATAGTCCTTGTCCTCTTATTAAAAATCCAGTAGTGCCCCGTCAGTTATAAAGAAAACAACGAACAAAACAAACAAAAAAGTGCTCCCCATGTTCAAATGCCCCTGTCGGACAGAACTCTCCCAAGGGGAGCACTGTCGACGCTGGTCCATTATCCTCCCTTCACAGACGAAATAACTGAAGTCCAGAAAACTGTACTTTTCTAAGCTTTTTTAATCCCCTCACAAAAGAATTGATTGTACTATTTTGTTTAAATACTACATAGGTTAATTATACTTCAGGTTTGTTTTTTTTTCAAATTCTGAATTGTCACGATTAGAGTTAATCAGCCTTTCCTTTATTTTTTTTCAAATTTGCTGGAAAATAAAAAAAAATAACAAACTATAATTAGTGACAAATTAAATGAATTAAAAGGAGAATTATTATTATTATTGTTATTTTTAAGATTTCATGTCTTAAGCAGAATATAGAGCAATTCAAATTGTATACTTGAGTATATATTTTAAGGTGCAAAGCATCATACAATTATTAGATATCTTAAAAAGCAGAGAAGGACTTAATTACTTATTAAAACCAATTGGCATGATTTTGAATCATCAGTGGGTTTCAAGTACCCTGTGAAAATAAAGGAATTAGAATTGAATTTTTAAAAAGTTTAGAAAAATCTAGTATTGGTCTCTATGTAGAATTCAGATTATTTTAATTATTCTTTTTTCCCCATGCCTCATTCCCTGGATTCCAGGCTCCAGGTTTCCAAATATGAGAATAACTGGCCCTGCCAAAAGACTCAAATGTGCTGAGTATTCAAGACCTAGACTTTAGTAGTGGGGACAAAGATTAGAATTTGAATTGTTTCATTGGATTTTTACATAGCGTCATTATTCTTTTTGAAAAATTTTTAAATACATTGGTGTGACATTGATTAATAAGATTATATTGGTTTCGAGTATATGATTCTATAATACATTATCTGTGTATTGCATTGTGTGTTTACCTCCCAAAGTCAAATCATCTCCCATCAACAAATATTTAACTACCTGCACCCCTTTCTATCTCCCTCCGCCCTTTTCTCTCCCTGGTAGCCTATCTACTATTGTCTGTATCTATGAGTTTCGTTTGTTTGTCTTGTTTAGGCATTTGTTTCTTTGAATTTTATATCCCACACTTGAGTGAAATCATATGGTTCTTAACTTTTTCTGTCTCACTTATTTTCCTTAGCATGATACAAGATCCATTCATGTTTCATATGACAGTATTTCATCTTTTCTTAAGGTTGAGTAGTATGCCATTGAATATATGTACCACATATTTATCCCATCAACTATTGAAGGGGGCTTCAGTTGTTTCCGTGTCTTGAACATCGTGAATAATGCTGCAGTGAACATAGAGGTGAATGTATCTTGGTAACAAGTATTTTCAAAAATCTGGGGGGGATAGGTAGAAGAGGGGTTGCTAGGTCATAGATAGCTCTATTCTTAACTTTTTGAGGAAACTCCATATTGTTTTCCATAGTGGATGTACCAGCAGTGAATGAGGGTTCCTTATCTCCACAACCTCTCTAACATTCGTTATTACTTACCTTGTTGATGATAACGATTCTAACAGGCGTGAGGTGGTATCCCATAGTTTTGAGTGACTTGGAAAATCTTTTGATGTATCTGTTGGCCTTTGTATGTTTCTTGGGAGAAGTGCCTGTTGAGGTTCTCTGCCCATTTAAAAAATTTATTTTTATTTTTCGAGTGTAGTTGATGTATATAATATTATATTAGTTTTAGTTGTTAATTCTGCCCATTTTTAAAATTGAATTGTTTTATTGTTGTTAACTTATATGAGATCTTTAGATAGGCAGGATATTACCACCTTGTAGGAGGTTTTGTTTGCAAATATCTTCCCTCATTTGGTTGGTTGCCTTTTTGTTTTGTTGATGGTTTCTTTTGCTGGGCAGCAGAGCTTTTTAGTTTGATATAACTCACTTCACTTTTATCTCTTTGACCTTTGGCATCAAATTCATTAAATTCTCTCTAAGACCAAGGTTCATAAATTTAGTACCTATGTTTTCTTCTATGTACTTTATGGTTTCAGCTCTTATATTTAGGTCTTTGATCCATTTTGAGTTAATTTTTAAGTACGGTGACAAATAGCAGTCTCATATTATTATTTTTTACATGTGGCTTTCCAATTATCCCAGTACTATTTATTAAAGAGGCTCTCTTTCCTCCATTGTATGTTCTGGACTCTTTTGTCAAAAATTATTTGACTATATACTTGTGGGTTTATTTCTATGTTCTCAATTATGTTCCATAGATTTGTGCATCTGTTTTTTTTCTGCCAATACCATGCTGTTTTGATTATTGTCACTTTGTAGTATAATTTGAAGTCAGAGAGCGTGATACCTTTGACTTTGTTCTTTTTTTTTCTTCCCAGGATTTCTTTGACTATTCAGGGTCTTTGGCGGTTCCACACAAATCTGATGATTTTTTTTTTGTTCTATTTCTTTAAAAATTGCCATTGGGATTTTGACGGGGATTGCATTATATATTACTTTCATCAATATGGCTATTTTAACTATTGATTTTTCCAATCATTGACCATGGAATATCTTTCTATTTCTTTGTGTCTCCTTCAATTTCTTTAATACTATCGTATAGTTTATAGTATATAGATTTTTCACATACTTTGTTAAATTTATTTCTAGGTATTATATTATTTTTGTTGCAATTGCAAAACTTATTTTTTAAATTCCTTTTTCTGAAATTTCATTGTAAGTATATAGGCATGCAATGGACTTTATTTTATGTTTTTTAATCCTCATCTGAGGACACGCTTATTGATTTTAGAGAGACGGAGGGGAGGGAGAGAGAGATAGAAGGACAGGAACATTAATGTGAGAGAGAAACATCTATCAGCAGCCTCTTGCATGCTCCCCAACCAGGGACTAGCAGCCTAGCCACATGCCATGACCAGCAACTGAACCCTCAGTTTTTTTATCTACAGACCAAGGCTCCAACCAACGGAGCAACATCAGCCAGGGCAATGGATTTTTGTACATTGATTTTGTATCCTGCATCTTCACTATTTCTTTATCATCCCTAGTTATTTTTGGTAAAGCTCAAAATATCTATTTGTTTCTCTTTATGTATAAAAAATACTTTCCTTGTATTTTTATACATAACTTCCTTTACTTGGAAAATATAATAACATTTAAAATATTTGTCTAGTAAGTACAACATATTAGTTTCTTTAAGGCAGTTTCGATGAACAGCTTTTATTTATGTATGTGCATATACTGTATATTTTTACGCATTCTTATTTCTTATGTGTTTCCTAACTTATTCTTTGTCAAAAAATGTACTTTTAACAATATAATGTGGCAACTCTTGCTATCAGTCTCCCCTCTCTGATACCCAGTAATTGTTTCTTTTTTTCTATTTATTTTTTAAATAACAGTTGACACTTAATATTATATTAGTTTTAGGTATATGGCATGGTGGTTAGACATTTATATAACTTAAGAAGTGATCCCCCAGATAAGTCTTGTACTGACCTGACACCATGCACAGTCGTTACAATATTACTGACTATATTCCCTAAGCTGTACTTTACATCCCAATGACTATTTTTTAACTGCCAATTTATACTTCTCAATCCCTTCACCTTTTTCCCCAGGCCCACAACCTCCCTGCCATCTGACAATCATCAGTTTGTTCTCTGTATATAGGAGTTTGTTTGTATGTTCATTCATGTAGCCATAAATGGCAAGATTTAATTCTTTTATATGGTTAGTAATATTCCATTATATTTATGTACCACATCTTCCAATCTCTTGATTGGAGCATTTATTCCATTTACACTTAGTGATTATTGATAGGTATATAGTTAGTATCATTTTATTAATTGTTTTATGATAGCTTTTGTGGTTCTTATCTGTTCCTTTCTTGTTTTATCTCTACTTGTATATGTTGATGATTTTTTGTAGCATTGTACATTCCTTTCTCTTTATTTCTTTTATATCTCTTGTAGATTTTTAGTTTATAAATACCATGGGCTTCATATGTACCAAGCCATGTTTATAGCAGTCTATTTTCAGCTGATGGTTGCTTAAGTTCAAACACGTTATGAAATCACTGCAATTTTCATTCACCTTCTCCATGTTTATGTTTTTATCATTTTTTTTACTTTTTTATGTTTGTGTACTTTTTATTTTATTGTTGTAATTATACATGATCTTGCTATTTTTGCATTTTAACCTCTGTACTAGCTTTATGTTGGTTGATCCACTGTTCTTATTATGTGCTTGCCTTTGTCCATGAGAGTGTTTTTTCTTTGTGATATTTTCGTATTCACATTTTTAAATTTTCTCACCTTCTTAAAAAGTCTCTTTAACTTGTCTTCTAATATTAGAGTGATGGTGATGAACTCCTTCAACTTTTTCTTATCTGGGACCCAGGAACTATTTTTGTTGCTTGTTTTTGTTATATCTCAAATGAATTCACTGAGTTATGTTTTTAAAATCTGCATTCTTTGCCATGTACAAGCACTGAAGTCTTTGCATAGTTGCCTTAAGGGTCAGTCAAAGGGTGGATAAATATTTCATTAAATGCCTTAAAACAATAAACCTTCCATCTTCTCCATAGGTGTGCTTGGATATTCTTTCAATGTTCTGGCAGTTAGTTTGCAACTTTGTTTACAAGCCTTCATTTCACACTTGTGTGGCTCCTCAAGAGCAGTTAGAATTGAAAAAGTAATTCCTTCTCAGGTATTGTCTGGGCATGTGTACATGCCCATACATGTACAGCTCTGCATATATGGATAACCAGGAATATGCTAAGACATTTCTAAGCTCCCTACTGATATTTCATTTTTAGATTTTTTTGAGCCAAATTCTTATTAGCCACGACTACTGTCATTGCCATAATTGACTGTGATGTTACATAATTGTGCTGATTATTTTCAACAAACATCCTAAGGAATAATTGCCCTGTGAAGGGCGATTTTTTAAGGAAATTCTAGGCAGGTCAAATAGTGACTATAATCTGGCGATGGGACATTTGTGCAGTTTCATATCCATTCTGCCATCACCGGTGACTATTAGGCTATTGGGTTTTACAGCTACATTGTTATCAGGGGGATAAGAATAGGGTAAATTTAAATGTGACAACAAACTCACAACTATCAACAACTGAGTCTAAAAAACTAAAAACAAAAAACAACTAAGCAAACAACTAGAACAGGAACAGAATCACAGAAATGGAGATCACATGGAGGGTTCAGCAGGGAGGGGGACGGTGGAGAATGGGGTTAAAGGTACATGGAATAAGAAGCATAAGTGGTCAGTACAAAATAGACAGGGGGAGGTTAAAAATAGTATAGAAAATGGAGAAGCCAAAGAACTTATATGTATAACCCATTGACATGAACTAAGGAGGGGGGAATGCTGGTGGGAGGCAGGGTGCAGGGCCAGGGGGAATAAAGGGGAGAATAAAATGGGGCAACCATAAAAGCATGATCAATAAAATATATTTAAAAAATAAAATAGCCTTAAAAATACCTCCTAATAATTTTAACCAAGGAGGTAAAAGACCTGTACTAGGAAGACTATAAAATGCTGAAGAAATAAATTGATGAAGATATTAATAAATGAAAGGATATATTATGTTCATGAATTAGAAAAATTAACATAATTTAAATGTCCATACTACCCAAAGCAATCTATAGAAATTAAATGCAATTTCTATCAAAATATCAATGACATTTTTCAGAGAACTAGAATGAATAATCCAAAAATTATATGGAAATATGAAATACTCTGAAGAGGCAAAGCAATCGAGAAAAAAGAACCAAGTGGGAGGTATCTTGCTACCAGACATAAAACTATACTACAAGGCTATAGTAATCAAAACAGCATGTTACTGGCATAAAAAAAGAAACATAAATCAATGGAAAAAATAGACAATCCAGAAATAAAATCACACCTATACGCTCAATTATTATATGACAAAGGAGGCAGGCAAGAACATACAATGGGGTAAAGACAGTTTATTCAATAAATGGTGGTGGGAAAATACAAGCAAAAAATAAAACTAGATCAACTTCTTACACCTTATATAAGAATAGACTCAAAATGGATTAAAGACTTAAATGTAAGACTCAATACCATAGAACTTCAAGAAGAAAATATAGGCAGTAAAATCTCTAACATTTCTCAGCAATATTTTTTCTGATATACCTTCTTGAGCAAGAGAAACAAACAAAAAATAAATAAACAAATGAGACTACATCAAAATAAAAAGGTTTTGCACAGCAAAGGAAACCATCAACAAACCAAAACAAAAAACAACCCACTGAATGGGATACCATATTTGCCAATGATATAGCCAATAAAAGGTTAATATCCCAAATTTGTAAAGAATCCATACAACTAACATCAAAAAACCAACCAATTTAATTAAAAAATGGCCAGAGGACCTGAATAGACACTTCTCCAAAGAGGACATTGATATAGCCAATAGACACATGAAAAGATGCTCACCTTGAGTGGTGGGGCTCAGTGGGTCAGGCACCATTTTGTGAACCAAATGGTTTTGGTTTGATTCTGGTCACGGTACATCTCTGGGTTTCAGACCAGGTCCCCAGTTAGGGGTATCCAAGAGGCAACTGATTGATACTTTTCTCCCTCTTTTTCTCTTTCTCTTCCCCTATAAAAATAAAATTTTAAAAATGTTTAAAAAGGAAATGATGATAAATGTCACTAATCATCAGAAAAATACCACCTCACACCTCTGAGAATGACTATCATCAGTAAATCAACAAACTACGACTGTTAGTGAGGATGTGGAAAAAAGGGAACCCTAGTGCACTGTTAGTGAGAATGCAGATTGGTGCAGCCACTGTAGAAAACAGTATTGAGTTTCCTCCAGAAATTAAAAATGGACCTGCCTTTACAACCCAGCAATTCCACTTCTAAGTATATGTCTGAAGAATCCCAAAACACTAATTTTAAAAAATATGCACACTTCTATGTTCATTGCAGCATTATTCACAATGGGTCAAGGTATGGAAACAACCCAAGTGACCTTCAATAGAGGAGTGGATAAAAAAGCAGAGGTATATATATACAATGGAATCTTACTCAGCTATAAAAATAAATGAAATCTTAGCTTTTGAGACACCATGGATAGACCTATAGGGTATTATGCTGAATGAAATAAGTCAGTCAGATAAGACAAGTACCATATGATTTCACTCACATGTGGAATCTAAAGAACATAATAAGCAAACAAAAAAATTCAGACACATAGATACATAGAATAGACTGATTGCCAGAGGGGAGGTGGGGTTGTGGGGCAGGATGAAAAAGGTGAAGGGATTAAGAAGCACAAATTGGTACTTATTAAATAGTAATGGGGATGTAAAGTACAGCATTGGGAATATAGTCAATAATTTGTAATAACTATGTGTGGTGCCAGGTGGGTACTGGAAATATTGAGGGGAACATTTGGTAAAGTATATGATTGTCTAACCATTCTGCTTTAAAACTGATACTAATATAAGATAATGTTGAATATAAACTGTAATTGAAAAATAAAAACAGAAAAATAATTACATGTTGATATTTTGAATTCCCATATGTACGTTTAGTAAAGCCCTTTCAAAATGTATATACTCAATAAGTAAAGACCTAGATAGTCTAGAAATGTAAAAATCTTGCTAAACTTAATAACCTATGAGGATTACTTGATTTATAATCCTGACTTGATTTTTATTATTATTAAGATTGACAGCTTATGCATCAATACAATAGAAAAAAGTCATGCCAAACTATTGATAAATGATCACTACCATCTTTATATACTAAACATGGTACTGTAAATCTTTCCATTTGCTGATTGTGTTAACATTTTTTTCCAGTGGAGAGCTAATGATACAATTCTCTGTTAGGATTGTACATTAGAAAGAAGGACTGTATACATTTTTTATCTTATAAATATTAACCACTTCTCTAAGCAGAATGCATGCCATTCTTGATTTCTTTAAAAACATCAGTATTCTTCCACAAACTCTCAAGGACTTTTGAAACAAACATAATTTTTCATGAAATTATACAGAT